>WSUI01000030.1:0-31684 GCA_019633595.1 Tulasnella sp. UAMH 9824
CTAACGTGGGAGGTTGTTGTGTTCGCACAGCATGAGCGCTAGAATGCCGGCGGCATTCTCAGCGTGGGGTTTTCGAAGCATTTCGTCTTGTCCCAGCCGGAGACGTTTCCTGTAGGTTGGCTGAAGGGAGTACATCTACCTTCGAATCGAAGATGTTCATTGTTGACACGGCGGTTTTCATTGCCGGTAGCCGGTGTACTGGACGGTGACAAGAAATTTCCCCCCTAGAGGTGAATGTAGAGTTGCATATCACGTCCTGACCTCAGAAAATTGATGGTGAACGCATGGCCAGAGAAACTGTCGATCCTTGTCGCGTGTGTGCGGTGCGACTACGTTGATGCGAATTTGGATGCGACCTGCTCTTGGCTTGGGGGAAAGTCCTGAAGCCAACGAAACACCATTGTCGTCCACACCAGTCCCAGCTGCTAGCAAGAGGACCAAGTTATCCAGAAGATGAAATTGAATTAACTGCGTGGTCGAGTATATAATATAAGGGATCCAGATGCAGTTACTCATTGGGAAGACCAGCCTTACGGAATGGGCGATCGCACCGAGCCGAGAAGACTGGGGCAGAGTCCGACATCCCTTATGTTCATTTTGCCGAAGCGGCATTTCCATCGCACTGCCAGCTTTTTATCTGCCCGATGAAGTGAGAGAAATGGTTGTTGTAGAAGACGCGAGTGATTCTGACGACGCTTCGCGTCGTAGTGTCCAGACTCTTAGGCCCGACGGTTAAAGACTCTTTATGCCGTCTCCAGCTTGTCCTTCAAACTTAGCACCCATTTCCAAAGAGTGCGCACTGCTTGAGGGTGTGGTGCATATTTTAGCCCCGTCTTGTCGACATAAATAGAGCGGAGGTGAAGAGGCACCCTACATCTCCAACCGCCCGCTTGCCTTTTTATACACGACTTTTCTCCCACCCTGCTCAGTCTTTGAGACCCCTTCAACCTTCCTTTCCCTTCCTCCTCTGAGTAGACATGCCTTTGCAGACGTCTCAAAGCCAAAGTACCCGGCCGAACCTGGATAGCAATACGGTAGCACATGATGCTGCTCAGGCATCCACCACAGAGATTCCAGTGCCTACTCTTACGGGCGACCGGTCTGTCGAGTCCGAGCAGGTCCCAGCACCAGCACCACCATTTACTGGTGGTCTTCAGTTCTGGCTCATATTTGTCGCGTTGATGGTCTCCACGTTCCTCAGCGCACTTGACTTCGTACGCTCAGTCGTCTAACCGTCGGCACGACCGATACTAAATACTAACGACAAATCCCGGGCTCGTGTAGACAAGCGTTGCAACGGCCCTACCCACCATTGTTGAACACTTGCACGGCACGGAATTCGCGTGGGTGGGATCCGCATACTCCCTCGGTAGCACCGCAATAATGCCTTTAGTTGGTGAGGACCAGGTGTGGAATAAAGTAGACGTTGAAAGACCACTAAATTTCTTCATAAATTCAGGTGGTCTCTCACAAGTCTTCGGACGTCGGCCAGTCGTCCTCGGGTCACTAGTCTTCTTCGCGCTAGGCTCCGGCATCTGCGGTGGGGCGAAAAACATGCCCATGCTCATCGGAGGTCGCACAATTCAAGGCATGGGTGGCGGATCAATCATCGCAGTAACGACGATTATTGTAGGAGATTTGGTTCCCCTGAGCAAGCGCGGCGCCTACATGGGTCTCATCGCAGGGTCAGTTCCAGTTTCATAACTTACTGCCGGGGTGAAGGAGTTCTAACAACCCATGAAAATCGCAAACGGTATTCAGTATTTGGGCAATTGCGTCAGCTATCGGGCCTCCCGTTGGAGGTGCCTTCTCTGAAACCAATTGGCGATGGCTCTTTTGTAAGCGGTGCTCCGCATTCGGCAGTTCCTAGACGGGTGTACTGATGCGCCACCTCTGTCTCTAAACAGACCTGAACTTACCACTGACTGCTATTGCTATGCTTCTCGTCTGGCGCTTCCTTCATCTCAAGGTACCCCAAGACGATCTACGCTCCAAGATGCGTCGCATGGACTGGACGTGAGGCCGGCATTTTATCCTCTATTCTTGACGCGCCGCGCTGATTGCAGCTTGTTCGGTAGTGGCAATATCATTATCATCGCTGGAACTACCATCAGCATTGTCGCTTTGACATGGGCTGGAGTCAAGTATCCTTGGTTGTCCTACAAGGTCCTCGTTCCTTTCATATCGGGTTTAGCGGCCATCGCTCTGTTCTTAGTATATGAGGCTAAGGTCGCCATTGAACCGGTAGTGCCTTGGGAGCTAGTGAGCAACAGGAATAGCTTCCTCGGATATTCAACCGTGTTCTTGCATGGAATCGTGTCCACCGCCATTCTTTGTAAGTGTGAAGCTCGGCCTCCTCCTCGACGAATTGGATATACTAACCGTTTGAACCAACCTCTCGTATAGTCTACATCCCCGTGTACTTCCAAGGCACACTATTACAGAGCCCCGTCAAGTCTGGGGTATCGCTCTTCGGCAACGCCTTCACTATCGCGCCAGGAGCCATCGTTTCGGGTGTGACGGTCGCCGTCTTTGGCGTCTACCGTCCCCAGAATTTCCTCGGCTGGACTCTTACAACAACGGGCGTCGGTTTACTCTCTCTCCTTAAGCTGGATAGTCCCACAGGAAAATGGATCGGGTTCCAAGTTGTGGAGGGCGGGGGATTGGGAATCCTGTACTCCGCGCCACAATTCCCTATCCTGTCCTCGCTTCCGGTCAACAAGAGCGCGCACGCCCTAGCTCTGCTCACCTTCGTCAGGAGCTATTCACAAACGTGGGGCGTTACCATCGGGGCGTCGATCCTCCAAAACGGGCTCAAGAACAAACTGCCCGCCGTGTTCTTGGCAATGTTCCCCGCTGAGGGAGTCGAAATCGCTTACGCTGCGATCCCACAAGTTCTAGGACTCCAGGAACCGATCAAGACGGAAGTTAGAGCGGTGTTTGCAGCAAGTTTGAGGGTGATTTGGCTGACGATGATTGGAGTAAGCGGGTTGGGCTTGTTGTGTGTGTTGGGAATGAGGGAGCTGAAGATGCATGAGGTCACGGACGAGGAATGGGGTATGAAGGAGAAGAATGGGAAGCAGATGGACGTGGAGAAGGATGAAGGGAAACTCTAGGCCTTCTGTTCGCCCAAAACTGTTATCCGATTCCTGGCATCCCTATAAATCTTACTACTGTCATTGCTAAAAGACGAGATTTATATTTAGGACATGTTCTGACCTTTCTTATGCCACTTGCTACGACAGGGGAGTTCCACTAATGTTGACCTAGCCCAGTGTAATGTTCAACGGTTCTTACATTGAAGCTAGAGCCAGAGTCCCGTTCTGACCTGCAGAGTTTGCGGCTTGGTTGTCGCTTGGCAGACGCCACCGCTTGATAACGTTAAAACATAGAAAATCGCGACCTCTCTATCCTAAAATACGTAACCAAGCTGTTTCGAGCTCACTCTTGTCTACCCGATGCGTGATTTACATCACAGCTGGTGTCTCATCGTCATGTCCAGCTCTGAGCTGCGCACGGGATTAGGACACCGGTTCTCTTGGCGCTCTTCTAAAAAAGTATCTTGATGGATATCAATCTAAGCTTTTTCCACTGACACTGCCTGTTGACTATCTCAGACTGCACTCGTATCTCTACTCGTTTGGATTGTAACTCGACCAGTACTGAGGACGGTGTGATGTTTGCCATCCTCCTCGAGCTCGGCGAGAGCTGCGGCATAGATGGTGCCCTGGCGCACAGGCAGCAGAAGTAGTCGGGATACACAGCTTTTCACCGCTCGTCTCTAGGCGGGGTGGTCGGCTTCGTCGGAGTAGTAAAATGTATAGCTTACATAACCAAGCGCCCATTGTACCTTAAAGCGCACGCGCCTCTGACACTGCCCGCACCAGGGACCCTCCGCATCCCATCGCCAACCTCTTTGCACTGCTTGCAAGCCCACACAAGGTATAAGAGGACGTTGCAAGGCATAAGATAGCATCTCATCGTTTTACGTCCCTCTCGGCATTACTTGACTCCTCCCCGTGCGTCCTGTCGATCTATAAAATCCTCGTTGCAATCGTGACTGACGCCCTGATACCGATCTTTCAGTCCTCTCTCTCTCCATCTACCCTAGCACCTCCACCCCTCTACCTTTCCCGTTAACGAAGCATAATGAGTGGTTGGTATCACGTCGCATCGCGAAAGTTCTGCTGCTGCTTGCCGGTACGTTTTGCGTCTGATGATCCGTCGCGCTCCGGATAAGAAAACCTGTGATTGACGCGGCCTCCCCTTCGCCACCATCACCCAGGTCCGCATTGGCGTCTTCGTGCTATCAGCTCTAAGTGCCTTCTTTGGAGGCATCTCAGCATTCGTCGTTTGGTACACTGTCGTCCGTAAGTTTCTCAGTCTCAATCGGAATAGTCAATACCGACCCGAACGCCGGCTAACCTTTCGCCTCGCCGCGTGTCTCTCTCGCCTTCTATATACAGGTACTGCTAAATACGGCACAGTGGATAGCAACTTGAGCTCACTAAACAACATAAATACCAATACCACGATACCGGACAACGGCAATGATTGGCAATCCGCGTTGAACAGCGTCGCCCTTGACAAGCAGCAATACTATGCTTTCATCGTCATTGGTGTCATTCTAACCATCTACACGCTCTTCTCGGTCTTCGGGTGCGCCGATTCTTGCTCCCATTTCCTTGGATTAGGAATGACTGAAAATTCTGTCGGCTCTTCTCTCCAGTTTCCTTGGCTCGATCTTCCGCAAGCGCGCCCTCGTCGCTCTCTACTCCACCGTCCTCTGGTTCCTTCTTGGCGCCAACCTCGGCATCGCTGTCTACATGTCCTACTCCGCAATCAGGCGTCGTAACGACCTCTCTGCGCAATGCACTGCTGATGCCCGCAACAACCAGGACAACATTATCGCCGACGGGCAGAACAAGATTACCAGTGCCGCATGCGACGCCGCTTCTAAGATCGGCATTGCCGTCTACATCATCGTTTCTGTCCTGCAGTTGTTGATCCAGCTTTGTGAGTGGCCGCTCAGTTGGCCCTAGGGAGTGCAAATAAGCTAAAAGGGGAACACTATGCTTTTCAGACTGCTGCATCATCGTCAAGCGCTACGTCGAACAGTTGACCGAGGAGCAGGGCTTCAAGCAGCACGTCGCTGGCAATCGTGTTGCCAAGGATTCCGGCGCATACGGCTCTTACTACCCACATCAGCCTCTCACCAACCAGCACGAGCTCGGACCTTACCCATACGCTCAGCCCGACCACTCCTTCGGCGCCAAGGTGTAAAACGTTTCCCAAAGGAGACGATCCTGAGACGACGGAGCACGATGCCAAAAGCATTTGAGAATATGGACTCGATGTATAGTTTACACATTTCCCATTTAGCCACTGGAAGGTGCGGGGCTAGGGTGGTTTCTCTCTCCGCTCACGAGCGGAAATTGTCCCTCTTCCCTCTTTTCCCTATGTGTAATTTGTAAGACGTTGCGAATATACCAAATAACGGGTTTTTCCCATGCAGGGTTAGCGAGTGCGATGAAAAAGGGTATACATGCACGTTGAGCGCATGAAAAAGGGTATACATGCACGTTGAGCACATACACACAATATCGAAGATTGAAATAAGTAACATGCCAGAGGTGAATTTAGAAGATGTTTGAAGGGTAGACTACTCGTAACTCAAGTTTCGCTCTGGAGAAGCGAGGATCCCGTCATCTTGATACCCTGGGCGAGCTCTGAAAGGGGTTGATCATGCAATGCCAATAAGCCCGGGAATCCACTCGGGATGTTCGATCAAATGCAATTGGCTCACCTGGATACCGCTGCTTTCATCATTTCTGCCATCATTTGCTCTAGAGAACGCGTCCGCCTCGGAGCTGGTTGCTCCGAGTGAGGGGGTTGCTGCGTATTCGATGCGGTAAATACGCCGTCCCCAGCTGTGGAGGGCTGTGAGGCAGCCTCTGTCGGCTTAGATTCATCTTTGCTCTGCTTTGGTATGGGATCACCAGGTAAGCGGCTGATGAAGGAAGGGGGGGGGCTCGAGCGGGGTAGGAAAAGAGAGCTTACACCACGGCCACGACTTTTGCTGCGAGAGAAAAGACCCATTTACTATGAGCTATCGACTTGGTGGAATGATGATTATTAAAATTGCAGAAGAATTTCGTAAGTAACGCCGCGGTGGGAGTGCCGAGGAGGATTTGAATTCTGGCGGATCGTGTAGCCGCAATGAAGCTCTTTAACAGGAGGGAGTTCCAATGACGCAGTACGTTACCCCCACAGGAACCAAGGGATTTTAGAATGCCGCCTCACTTATTCCGGTTGGTGGGCCAGAAGCCTAAGGATCGGCTTGGGGTGGAGCAATCATCGAGCCGAGCCGTCGCCGAGGCCCGCCGAGCCAAACATTGGCCGAACGTACTTCTTTGTCACTACCTGCAGCAGAGGCGTCATGAAGAAGACCGATAGGAATTGAGTAAATAAGTACATTGACGAGGATATGAGAAGCAAGCCCCGTCATACAGTTTGAACTGGAAAGCTATCACGGAAAGGCCTGGGAAGCAAAGCCGCTGATTTCAGTCAAGTCGTTGCGAAAACCGCCGTCCCTCGTCGTCCGATAACGCCCCACCAGGCGATACCCATCACACCTCCAACCAAGATCGAAACCGGAGCAGGAACCTTGAACCAACGATTCCCCGAAAAGGCGACCAAGGCGACAACGACCCACCAGGGATCTAAGCCTAGGCTGGTCCCGCTCGTTGCTCTGGGGGTCAAATACCCGATCTCCCAAAGGCGATAGACGGCCGTCCAGACGAGCCCGATGGCTCCTGCATTCACTCCTCGCAGAAGCGATGGCACAAATTTGTACTTCCGGATTAGGGGAAAGAGCGAGCTTGCGGCTGTAGCGAGAGCCAGTCCTGGGAGGAAGATGCCGATCCATCCAAGAATCGCACCGGCTATACTGGGGATGCCAGCGCCCTTGGCTGCAAGTGCGGCAAGGTAGACCGCAAAGTTGAAGTTTGGGCCCGGGAAGGATTGTATGACGGCCAGCCCTAACAAGAAGTCACGGCTTGAGACCCATCCCTCGGAAACGACGTATTCTCGAAGAAGCGGGATGACGACTGGGCCTCCGCCGAAGATGATGGTTCCCGCGAGATACATGTTGGTGTATAGTTTGAGGAGGAGCGGTGCGTGATGGAGAGCACCACGAAGGACGAGAAGGGCGATGAACGAAGCGAAGAACGCGATGAGGATCCAAAGGCCCGTTTTGACCGTGAGTGGAACGCTAAGGGGCCGTTGCGGAGGCAGATCGGAGATCGCTGCTGGCGGAGTGCGAGGAGGCGTGGAGAGTGGAATGGAGTGTGAAGAAGAGCGCGGGCCTTGGACACTTCGTTGCACGACGGAGCTTGTGGCTGCCGCCTCAGGAACTGCTGGCAAGCTATATGCCACGGAGGCATCGCCTGGGGACTCCTTTTGTATTTCCGAAAGCTCGACGTCGTGGCCGCTAGGTTGATCTCCCGAATGCTCCGGCCGTGAAGTGCGAGGTCGATCGACCACCCCGCTGAATGCTCCCTTGGTTCTGGTCCAGCGCTTCTCCGCCCGCTTTGCCAACTCATGTCCGCCCCATACATCCCACCAGCACGTCGCAATTCCCGAAACAACCATGAGAAGAGGGAAGTACCACAACGCCTTGTACAGCATCCCTGCGCCTCCGGTGAAGAGGATGATCACGCGACTCAGCGGATCCGTGATTGAACGCTCGCTCAGCTGAAATGCTGCCACGGCAACAATTCCCACTGTCGAGGCGTTGAGTCCTGAAAGAAGAGCATAGACGAGGGTAGGGAGGGTGTCGCCAATGGATGCCACTCCCTGCGCGAACCCGAACATCCCAGCAGCACCCGGAAGACTCCACAGGAGAAACGCAACGCATGCCCCTATGAAGCCAGAGTGCTCCAAGGCTATGCAAAAACCCATTTTTGTGGATGCAGCTGTGAAAGCATGAGACGGTGCTTAATGTCTTATTCTTTGTTCTGTGGTAACGCGAGATACGTACGACCTGATAACGCTTGAGTCAAGGCAAACAGCTCCTTGTACTGTGGATTGAGCCAGTCTTCAGCACCTGACATCATATTTGACGCCAAACTTTCTAACTCACCTGTTCCTCAGTTATCCATTTGGTCTTTTCAACGAACCGGCGGTGCAGGATTTGAAAATGAGTGGGAGGCCCGCCGAAAGCGGTGAAACCCAGGTCCCAATAATTTTTTACAACATCCCAGAGCCGATTGGGCGAATGTGCCGGGTGATTGCTATTCATGGCGTGGTGGGGCGATGTCGCGAGAGTAGCTTGCAGCGATCAATTATAAAGGTTGGAACGCCAGGGTCGTCCAGATTGCGCCATCTTGAGATCTTGGCACGAACGTGTGTCGTGTGACCCGTGTGCAAGCGCGATAAGGCCGGCCCCCTCGCGCCCTCCGCATCAGATTGAAGTCGTAAAAGACGGGGAGAGGAAGCGCGCGAAGGATGATCAAGCGAATGGAGTGTGGGCAGCAGGAACTCGAGCGACTAATTGAACCGTGGGGGTTTCGAGTCCTGGCGCCGCGCCCGTGGCACGGCAATTCACGGGGAGGTGGCGGACTTCACCTAACACCTCTCCAGACGTTTAGGTTTGCTTAAGTGATATTTGTCCGGAGAATATTTGGTCGCGATTCCTATCAATTTGCACCTGTCCGTCGGATTCGGAGCTATCCGTTAGAGTGTCAGGTTCACCAAAGCACTTATTATTGTGTCCTGCAGCGCAAGGTAGAAAATTAAATAGACGGGCTGTGACCGACGAAAATATTACGCAGCGAAAAGTGATGCCCGGCTATAGACAATTGAACGAAGCTGTGTAGTGTTTCTATCGGGATTCGAGACCTGGCCCGTCATCGTGAGCTCTCGTAAGTACAGCTGATCGAGTGACTATCGAGAACGACAAGGAAGTTAAGGGTCGGTCCTGGCTCTTTCTTCATCAACCTCTCTCCTCTTTCGCTCCTCCAGACCCCAGCCTTCATCCGTTGCTTCATGCATCTTAACTTCTTTCATCACCAACACACTTAACAGACCAACAGCGCATATCCCGATCATCGCCAACCATATCACCCTCAGACTACTCGCAAATGCGGCCCTCACTTCCGTCCTCATGGGCTCCGGCAACCCAGAGATTTGAGGAATCGCGGCGTATGTGATATCCACTCCGTCGGACGGGAACATAGTCAAAAACTCCGCAGGTAGCTTGGTCTTGAGTTGATTTTGAAGGATCGTAGCCCCAAGCGTTATACCCCAGGTTTGGGAATAGCTCTTCACGAAGGCGAAGAAAGCCAACGCGTGTGCATTCTCGCCGACGGGAAGCGGGGCGAGGATGGGGAAAGTAGGGGCGGCGTAGAGGATACCCAGTCCCACTCCCTCGATGATTTGAAACCCAACCCACTGGGCTTTAGGTGTGCTGACTTTGAGGAGAGTGAATAAACCAAGCCCCACAACGGTCAAAACCCAGCCCGTCATATTTTGTGGTCGGTAGATATTGAATATTCCAACCGTGACACCGCAGGTGACAGCTCCGGGAGTAGTTGTGAAAACAGTTCCGAATAGGGAAACTCCTGATTTGACGGGGCTTTGCATCAGCGTAGCTTGGAAGTAGACCGGAAGATAGACTAGATATGCATTGGCTATTGAGTGAAAACTGGACGAAGTAAACGTAGTGTAGAGGAGCTTACAGATGACACATGTCGCGATGATCCCGTGTAAAAAGGTCGTTGCGTACCCGAGGAAGCTCGTGCGGTTGTTCACTAATTCCCAAGGGACGACCGGTTCTATAGCCACTGTGGCTTCATATGCGAAGAACCCGACAAGAACAGCCAAGCCAAGAATGAGAGGTAAAAGGACTTGGTACGAAGACCATGGATGCTTGGCGCCAGCCCAGGTCAGCGCGATGATGCTGAGGGTCGTTCCAGCGATAACGAGTAGGTTGCCGCTGAAGGGGACCAGTCCATCAGCGAAACGTTGACAAATATATATGAAAAGGACCGACGTACATCCAATCCATCCGGCGCATCTTGGAGCGTAAATCATCTTGAGGGACTTTCAAGCGGAGGAAAAACCAGACAAGAACCAGAGCGAAGGCGGTGAGAGGTAGATTCAAGTCTGCGGTAATGTTATCCTATATACTCTTGTGGGTATGTACAGTTTAGTACTTACAGAATAACCAGCGCCAGTTGCTCTGCGCAAAGGCACCCCCGAGTGGAGGTCCAACTGCCGAGGCGATCGCCCATACACTGTTGAATGATCACATGTATGAGACCTTTGCGTCTAGGTTCGAGATTGTATGAAATTTGCCCCACGTACGCTCCAATGGATCCCATGTAGGTACCTCTCTGGCGAAGAGGAACCAGGTCTGCGACAACGATTTCGACCATCGCGAGAATTCCACCGCCGCCTATGCCCTGTATAGTACGTCCTGCAATAAGCATGCTCATGCTCTTGGCCCCACCGCAGAGGCCAGACCCCAAACCAAAGAACAGAATGGAACCAATTACTATGGGACGACGGCCAAAGATTTGGGCGAGGCCTCCTGGAACGAACAAAACGCTTCAACCTAAAAGAGATACCATATAGCCCGACAAACGCTCACCAACTAGCGGAAGAATAGCGGTTGAACCAAGCGCGAAAGCCGATCCAACCCAAGCGAAATCAGCACCACCCAAGTCTTCCACAATGGTAGGCAGAGCCGTTGATACGCTGGTCTGCAGCGGATACACAAAGATCAACACTGCAGGCAAACGCTTCGCGAGGAGAGATAAATGGCGAGCCTACCAAATCAATAGCACTGAGAAACATTGTTACCATCGGCGCGATGAATATGAGCCAAAACTGGAGCCCGCCAAGAGCGGGGATGGAAGTTGTTGGCGGGACTTGCTCAGGTGGGTCGAGCTGACCACATCCACGGAGCCTTGGGTCCGTTAATTCTGCGGCAGGGGTTTGTATGCCTGAAACCTTTCCATCGAGAGGGTTAGATAAATCACTTGACATATTACGGAGTGAGTCGTTGAAGGTTCAAGTTGTTAGAACGGAATCAGGAAAAATATGGTGCTGGAGCCAAGCGGAACCCCGATGTACGGCTCTGTTGATGTTGGTAAGTATATAATGACCACATAAAGATAAAACCCTGCTTCTTGCGACTCACTGTAGTCATGCATCGTGGTTGTTACTTACAACTTGATGCCGGAGTCTAAGAGTCACTCCACTGCCAAGCATCTCCGGCCAGGAGGCGCGTTCGATTTCGGCAAAATGCAGTCGAACTGTGGGAACCAAAGAAGCCTCGTTGAGCAAGCAGGGCGAAAACCTTGTGAGGGGTATGTGGCTAGCATAATTAACATTGATTAGATTGTGAATTACTCTTTCACACCCCCTACTAGTCGTGTATCGAGACTAAGTTAGATTTGATGAGTTGGTGCTGTGTGTCTGCCGGTCGTGAGAGTGTGAACAGGGCCACAAGTCGAACCACGGGATTTGGATCCCGTAGTTTTCGGTGCTTTGCTCCGAGGATGTAGAAGCGCTCGCGAAGATGCTAGTCAAGAGCATGACGGCATAGCCATGATAGCCATGATTTATCGATTAGGACTTGGAAAAGGGCTGAAATTATCTATTAAGTCTAACAAATTTCAGCCTTCCTTTAGTTCATAATCAACCTCCACAGGAACAGGCTAGCGATCACGCTTGAGAGCAGAGGTGGTTAGGGCTGATCCTTAGCTTTTTCTTCGTCTACATCCCCCCTTTTCCTCTCTTCCATACCCCAGTCGTCGTCCGTTACCTCGTGCATTTTAAGCTCCTTCATCCCCAAAACACATAACAGGCCAACCCGCAAATCCCAATCATGACCAACCAGATTACCCTCAGACTGCTCGCGAACGCGATCCTCACTTCCGTCCTCATAGGCTCAGGCAAGCCAGGAATTTGAGGGATCGCAGCGTACGTGATCTCCACTCCGTCGGACGGGAACATATCCAAAAACGCCTTGGGGAGCTTGGCCTTGAGCTCGTTTTGAAGGATTGTAGCCCCAATAGTGATGCCCCATGTCTGTGAGTAACTTCTCACAAATGTGAAGAACGCTAATGCGTGGGCATTCTCGCTGATGGGAAGCGGAGCAAGAACTGAGAAGGTGGGGGCAGTGTATAGGATACGAGTCCGATTCCTTCAATGATTTGGAACCCAACCCATTGAGCTTTAGGTGTGCTGATTTTGAGAAGGGTAAATAGCCCAAGCACCACAGTGATAAGCACCCAGCCCGACGCATTCTGTGGTAGATAGATATTGAAGATTGCTACGGTAGCGCCGCAGGCTATAGCGCCTGGAGTGATCGTGAAGGCACTGCCGAATAGCGACACTCCCGATTTAACGGGACCTTGCATCATTGTGGGTTGGAAGTAAACTGGAAGATAGACTAGACATACATTGTTTATGGGTTCAGATTAGGCGGAAGGAGGAAGAACGCGCAGAGAAGCTTACAGATGATGCACGTCGCCACGATGCCGTGTAAAAACGTTGTTGCGTATCCGAAGAAACTCGTCCGATTGTTAACCAACTCCCAAAGAATGAGCGGTTCTACAGCCACCTTGGCTTCATACACGAAGAACACGACAATCAAGGCCAAACCCAGAATGAGAGGTAGAAGAACTTGGTACGAAGACCACGGGTGTTTGGCCCCAGCCCAAGTCAGCGCAATGACGTTGAGCGTCGTTCCAGCTATAACAAACAAATTTCCACTGAAGTGGATATGCGAGCATATCAATGAGCCATTATCAGAGAGCGAGGCAAAGATCGACGTACAGCCAATCCATACGCCGCATTTTGGAGCGCAAGTCGTCTTGAGGGACTTTCAAGCGAAGGAAGAACCAGACGAGTATCAGGGCGGTCGCGGAGAGAGGCAAGTTCATATCTGCCCTGGTGTTAATGAAGAATCATTCGTATCATCGGATAATTACGACTTACAGAATAACCAGCGCCAACTGCTCTCCGAAAACGCACCTCCAACCGGAGGCCCCATTGCAGATGCGATCGCCCAGATGCTATCAATAAAATGCATCAACACCTTAATATCTCGGCTCTCAAACCTATTCGTGTTGCACAACTTACGCTCCAAATGCACCCAAGTATGCACCTCTTTGACGGAGTGGAACCATGTCCGCGACAACTATTTCGGCTGTTGCGAGAATTCCACCGCCTCCTATCCCTTGGATAGCACGTCCAGCAATAAGCATAGCCATGCTACTGGCTCCTCCGCAGAGACCAGACCCCAAGGCAGAGAAAAGAATGGACGATAGTAGGCAGGCTTGTTGAGAAGCTTGTCTCCATAAGCCGAGACCAATATGTCAAATTCATCGTAACGAGATGAATAAAGGCGGGCTCACCAGGTCAATAGCACTGAGGAAACTCGTTACCATTAGCGCAATGAAAATGAGCCAAAACTGGAGTCAGCCAACGGCCGGGATTGTAGATGCTGGCGGGAATTGCTCGGGCACCCTAGGCTGATCACCGCGTACTGTTGGCTCTGTTACCTCTGTGGCAGGGGTTTGTACGCCGGAAGCCTTTTCATCCAAAACCATGGCCGAACGACTTTGGACAGCTGCAGCAGACATATTGCGAAGAGAGATACCTTGCTGAAGGTGCTCAAAGGCGACCAGATATATAAAAAAATAGATCTTATTCTAGAATCGGGCGCAGCCCGAGTGGGCATTTGCGTATGGGGGACTGGTGGGGTTGAACTGAGCACATACGCCAGCAGGACGTCCAACGGGACGCGAGGAGAGATACGCGGCAGGAGGGACTCGTCATAATTCCTGCCGGGTTGAGTGCATTTGATCGCGCATACGAATGTGTCGCAATTGAATAGTAGGAACACGAGTCTTCTTTGAGTGAGGAGATTCGGGCGAAGACCGAATGGTCGATTTGTAAGCGAAATACTTTACTCACAGTCTACCGAAATTGACCGCCAAAGGAGGTTGTACAGGCACAATTAAATATAGTCTCACTCGATAGGGAATGAGTGGACGACTTGAAACCAGGGTGCGGGGGTTTTGCCCTCTGGCGTTTCCAAGGCTAAGGCCAGACTATTGTCTGCTCGGATTCATACCAGCGAGTTGAATTCCCGACAAATTGTCTGACATTTAATGAGATTGAGGAGTCTTTCCGGACCACCCGGAAAAGAATGGATCATTACAGTTCGGAGGAGGCGATTGTCGTTACGCCGAACCGTGGGCGTTTGGAATTCACCGCAACACACGCTCCACAACAAAGTGACGCAGTGCCGATAAGGCTACCCCCGACAGGAAAGGCAAGCCCGAACCGCTCCGTGAATCGTCCTGCGCTATATCCGTATGAGAAAACCCTCTTCTGACTCGCAAAAAGGTAAGATTCGGGAAACCCTCCTCTCGGAGCTAACGAGCCCTGTCCAAAGGTTACCGGCCCCCAATCAACTCGGAGGCCCTATCTGCGCCTCATTCAGCAGATCGCTTGCTCGACAAAGTCCCCGACGATGTTTTGGAAAATGTAATATATTTTTACCAACCAGTCGCCGAGTACCGCAACACTTTCGGCATTCTTCGCGCCGCTGCACCGGTTGACGCAATGCGTGTCTGCCGCAGATGGAACCAGGTGATAATCACAAATCCGCGGTTCTGGACGGACGTGTTTGTTCAAGACGACGTCGACGTGGACGTCATCGAGCTGCAACTACAACGAAGTGGCCAATGCCTACCCCTCAGACTGTGGGTCACCTCAGGTGCATTGACCAAAACAACGGCTCTCGATGCTATCCTCCCATACGCCAATAGGATGAGCGGACTATTTCTGGAACCGCTTCCTTTGGTGTCAGCCAAAGACTTGCAAACCATCAATCGTTCCGCGACGTTCGCATCTCAAGTCAAGCTGACCGACGTGGAAAAATGGATCGGGATGCCTCTCCCGAACCTCCGGGATCTGCATCTTGGGGGACTCACCGTCGACGGACAGCCACCTACAATTGAAATATCCTTACCCAAACTCGAAAAACTATCGTTCGGAATGACGGTTCCACGATTCTTCTTCCCGAAATCGTGGCTTCGGTACCTCGGATTCATCAACAGCCTCGTTACGATGGCGAAATTGTCGGAGTACTTGATGCACTGCCAAGAGACGTTGGAAACGCTGAATCTAGACACGGTCACTGTCACGGACTTGGATGCACCTGGGGAAGGGCTACGTAATCTGGTCATGCCCCATATTTCTGAAGTAGTCATTCGGATACCAGGAGGAGATGGTCTCGCAGAACTTCTACTTACAGAAGTTCACTACCCCGAGCTCCGTTCTCTCACGTTCAGCGCGTCTCCGGGCCGAAGGTTCGGCGCTTGGCATCGGCCACCCGACGGGGGTATCCACCTCCCAAAACTAGATGTCCTCGACTTCGACGGTAGCATCATGCCCATTGGAGCTTTCCGAGATATACTCGAAGGTACTAGAAGCATGGGAAAACTAATAATGCCTCGGTTTGGCTCGGAGGAACAATTGAGCGCGGCCATTGACGCGTTGGTTGGTTGGGCCCGCCGAGAAGGAAATGACGCAGAAAGCCTCGAAGAACTGGTTACAGCGGATCTCAGTGCTAGGGACCTAGCCAGAATTGTTGAGGCCTTGCCTGCGGTACGCAATTTGGATGTCTTCATAGCATCCAAAACGAAAGTTCGCTAGGGACTTGGAAGACTGGCGGTGGTCGCAGGAGCATGTGGCTAACCTAGTTGGGTTTGAAGGATAATACTGGGTCACCCAGTACATCGGTGCTGCATCCTTATTCACTAAGTCTCATTGGCTAAAAGGCCTATCATGCTTTCCATATCTGTCGATATGTACTAGTTTCTACCCCTGGCCCCGGAATCGGAGTGAGCTGTACTCACGGTGGGCAGAGCTGGTCGGGCCGAGGTTGGGCGAGATTGAGCCCGAGCTCAGCTCCGGCTCCGGCTCCGTTGACGGAGCTCCGCTTGAGTCGAACCAAAGCTGAGCTCGAGCCCAGCATAATTACCGAAAGAGGAAATGAATGGTCTCCGTTGGATGCAGAGGGGCGAGCCAACTACTAATCGACCCCGGCGTATCCAGTGTTGCTTTTGGTTCTCAACTTGAATGTGTGCAGATCATCCGTTGCTAAGGACTCGAGCGGAGCGGCGGTGGTTATAGGAGCTCGCGGACATCTTAGCTGGGTACGAAGGATAATACTGGGTCACGGGCTGCAACGCCTCTAACGTCGGTATCCGATCGAGTTTGGTGTGTACTCGGTCCGTGAACTGAAAAAGCGTTTATTTGAAGGCATGAACGAGGATGCTCGTCAAATGAACAGGATGTAAACCAGATCACAAAAATATGTGGTATGTAAAATGAGGAAATATATAAATAAGCTACTCATGCAGAAATCGTTGTGAAGTGAAGCTCGTTTGAAACCGTCACACGCCAAAACCCATGCAGCGAAACAATGCCCCAAACGAAGGTGTAAGGGATCGCCAATTCGTCGCTCAGAACACTGAGCGGTTGTTCTTCGTATGCTCGCCTTGGGATGCAAAAGTGTCTGGGACTTGCGTAATTGATCCTACAACCTGTCTACCAAGTTCAAAGTTAGTGGCCCCTTGGGTTGTGGAGAAATCAATCCCCGACGATCAGAGAAACAAAAGGTGGAATCTTATGTAAGATACTGTTTGTGCCAATACAATTGCAAACAGCTGTAGATTGAGGGCCACTTCCGCTCAACCACCACAAAATCTAGGCCTCCCCTCCATTACTTACAATTGGGGGCACTTGCTTGAAGCAGTTCCAATCAGAGTACTCCGATAACTTACATACAAGATTCTACGCCGCTTCTTGGCTCGTTTTACGCTATCTTCATCCAAGTAATGTTCTCTCCCGTTGCAGCAAGATATGTCCTCCTAACCTCAGTCCTGTCCAAAGGCTTACCGATTCGCAACTATTCCAGAGCTCCTTCCCATGCTCAATCCAACAGGTTGCTTTTGCGACGAAGTTCCAGACGAGGTGTTGGAGAATGTCCTATATTTCCATCAACGAGTCGCCGAGTACCGCAACACTTTCGGGATCCCTCGCGTCACTGCACCCGTTGACGCCATGCGTGTCTGCCGTAAATGGTTCCGAGTTATTACGATGAACCCTCGCTTCTGGACCGACGTGTTTCTTCAGGATGACGTCAACGTTAGCATCATGAAGCTGCAGCTACAGCGAACCGGCCAATGCCTCCCACTCCGACTGTGGCTCACCTCAGGTGCAGTGGCCCAAACAACGACCCTTGACGCCATCCTCCCGTACGCCAAAAGGCTGGATGGAATCTTTCTGGAGCCCCTGCAGCTCAATCTTTCCCCGACGTTCGCATCACCAGTCAGGCTGAACGACATGGAGAAGTGGATCGGGATGCCTCTTCCCAACCTCCGGGACCTTCATCTTGGAGCGTTCACTATCAACGAGCACCCACCCACAGTCCGAGCATCTTTACCCAAACTTGAAAATTTATCGTTCGGTCTGACTGTCCCACGATTCGTCTTTCCACAATCAGGACTCCGTTATCTCGGTTTCTTCAGCAGCCTCGTCACGATGAGGAAGCTGTCGGAATACATGACGCACTGCCAAGAAACGTTGAAAACATTAAATTTGGAACAGGTCACCATGACGGACGTAGATGCGCCTGAAGGGGCGTTCCCTCATCTGGTTATGCCGCACGTGACAGAAGTGGTCATCAAGGCCCCCGGAGGGAACAGCCTCGCGGAACTCCTGCTTACAAATGTTCACTACCCTAAGCTCTGTTCACTGACGTTCAGCGCATCCCCAGGTAGGCGGTTTGGTTCATGGGACGAACCAGCTGCCCGGGATATCCACCTCCCAGACCTTCAAATCCTCGACTTTGGCGGTGGCATAATGCCGATTGGTGCTTTCCGAGATTTGCTTAACAGTGCACCAAGCGTTCGGAAGTTGGTCATGCCGGGGTTCGCCTCGGAGGAACAGTTGGGTGCGGCCGTTAACGTGTTAGTCGCTTGGAGTAATCGACAAGGTAACGGCCTCAAGAGCCTAGAAGAATTGGTTACAGCAGACCTTGATACTAAGGACTTGGTTAAACTTGTCCAGGCGTTACCTTCTGTTCGCACTCTGGATGTATCCAGAGTTTCAAAAACACAGAAGGCCGCTAGAGACTCGGAGGAGGGACGGTGGCTGCGGGAGCATGTGGATAACCTCGTTGGGTTGGATGAATAACGGATCGTCTCGCTAAGACGCTGTTGCGGCCTTATTCGGTGCGTCCCTTCAGTCTGAACAGCCTTTTATGCTCACTCTATTTGTAGCCTCAAGCCCGGTATCTCAAGAAGTTGTCCTTTCCAGTTCGCGAATTACAAAGGTACGTGGCACGTGGATGGTTCATGAGTCGAAAATGCGTTCGAAGTCGTTAATGAGGGTGCGCTTGTAACCGACAAAAAGTAAACTAGATGCCAAATATGTGATATGTGCAGTAACGAAATCTAAGGAATAAGCTATCATAGAGTGTTCAGAATAATTCCGTTTGTTTCTCCTTTCTTCTTCATATCTCAGCCCTCATCCATTTACCTATGCATCTTGAGCTCTTTCATCTCCAACACACATAGCAGGCCCAACACGCAGATCCCTTTCCAAAGCAGTTCTGGTCGGGAGTGAGCAATGGGAACCCCCTTGGACGCTGAGACACAGTAGTTCCCAGTCTGCTCCATCCAACATTTACCCGCCCTCGTGAGGACGCTGGCCAAGAATATGATGCCACAGCCATGATTGCCGATTATCACTTAGAAATGGGACTGACGTTTTATATTAGTTCTATCCTAATTCCCTTCTACACAGGACGGGGCGAGCGACGACAAAGGCGGTTAAAGCTTTGCCGTAGCTTTCTCTTCATCTGCATCCATCTTTTTCTTCTCCTCCATGCCCCAGTTCTCATCGGTAACCTCGTGCAGCTTGAGCTCCTTCATTCCAAGCACGCATAACAGACCCAGCGCACATATTCCGATCATCGCCAGCCAGATGACGCGTAGACTGCTGGAAAATGCCTCCCTCACTTCCATCATCAAAGGCTCCGGTAAAGCAAGGATACGAGGAATTGCTGCGTAAGTAATCTCCACTCCCTCGGACGGGAACATATCCAAAAAGGCCTTAGGGAGTTTGGCCTTGAGTTGATTCTGAAGGATCGTAGCACCAATAGTTACTCCCCATGTCTGTGAATAACTCCTCACGAACGTGAAGAATGCTAGCGCGTGTGCGTTCTCACTGACGGGAAGCGGAGCAAGAATTGGGAACGTGGGGGCGGCGTAGAGGATACCTAGTCCTATTCCTTCCACAATTTGAAACCCGACCCACTGTGCCATAGGTGTGCTGGTTTTGAGGAGAGTGAATAACCCAAGTGCTACAGTGATAAGCACCCAACCCGCCAAATTTTGTGGTCGGTAGATGTTGAAAGTTGCTACAGTAACGCCGCAGGCTACAGCGCCAGGATTAATTGTTAGAGCAGTAGCCGATCCTGACACACCCGATTTGAGGGGGCCTTGCACCATCGTCCCTTGGAAGTAAACCGGAAGATAGACTAGATACACGTGGGCTCTTGAGTCAGACTTGATGGAAGAAAGACTGTGCAAAGATGCTTACAGAAGACGCATGTTGCTACGATGCCGTGTAAAAACGTTGTTGCATATCCGAGGAAACTCGTGCGATTGTTCGCCAATTCCCAGGGAACGACCGGTTCGACGGCCACTTCGGCTTCATACACGAAGAACCCGACAATAAAAACCAACCCCAAAATGAGAGGGAGAAGAATTTGGTACGAGCGCCATGGGTGCTTGACTCCAGCCCATGTCAGTGCAATGACATTGAGGGTCGTTCCAGCTATGACGAATAGATTTCCACTGAAGTGGATATTCGAGCCCATAAAAAAGCTATTCACAGCAATGAAGGCGAGAATCAACATACATCCAATCCATCCGCCGCATTTTAGAACGCAAGTCGTCTTGAGGGACTTTCAAGCGAAAGAAAAACCAGACGAGTACAAGGGCGATCGCGGGGAGAGCCAGATTTATATCTGGACCGCGGCGGGGGGTGTTACCCTGTAATTCATTCGTATCTCGACCAATTAGGACTTACAGAATAGCCAGCGCCAACTGCTTTGCGAAAACGCACCCCCAACCGGAGGTCCGATTGCAGATGCAATCGCCCATATGCTACCCATAGACCAGATGCATCAGAGAATTATATGATCGCTCTCAAACAAAACGTATCCGCATTGCGCCCACTTACGCTCCGAATGCCCCCATGTATGCACCTCTTTGACGGAGAGTAACCATGTCCGCGACCACGATTTCGGCTGATGCGAGAATGCCGCCACCACCCATCCCTTGTATAGCACGTCCAGTAATAAGCATAGCCATGCTACTGGCTCCCCCGCAGAGACCAGACCCCAAGGCAAAGAAAAGGATCGACCCGATGACGATCGGGCGGCGACCAAAGATTTGTGCAAGACCCCCTGTGACCATGAAACACTTCAACCTAAATGCGATATGATACCGCCTAGAAAGGCCTCACCAACTAGGGGAAGAATAGCAGTGGAACCAAGCGCGAACGCTGATCCAATCCAAGCGAAATCAGTGCCAGCTAAGTCTTCAACGATGGTAGGCAAGGCCGTTGATACGCTTGTCTGGATATTCCGAGACCAATAGATCAAATTCATCGTAATTAGGCGCTTAAGGGCGGGCTTACCAGCTCAATCGCACTAAGAAAACACGTTACCATTAGCGCAATGAAGATGAGCCAGAACTGGAGTCCGCCAACGGTCGGGGTTGAAGCTGCTGGCGAGATTTGCTCGGACTGGGAAGGCTGGGCATCACGAAAAGTCGTCTCTGTTCCCTCTGTGGCAGGTGTTCGTATTTCGGAAGCCTTCCCATCCAGAACGGTGCTCGGACGATCTTGGGCAGCTTGAGCGGACATATCGCGGACAAAGAGGAATACCTTGCTGAAGACGCTCAAAAGCCATCGTATCCGGGACAAGTGATATATCACATCCTCGAGTCAGGTGCAGCCCGGATCGACTGTTGTATGTAGGGGACTGGCCAGGTCGAGCAGAGCACCTGCGGTGATCTACCCCGGCAGAATATCCGACGGGAGATACGGGGCCAAGAGTGACTCGTTAGACTCTCTGTAGGATTGCATGCCCGCGCCATCATTAGTGGTGTGAAAATGAGACTTTCTTCGGTGGGTGAACCGGACCAAGGCCGAATGTTCGATATGTGACTTAAATGGTTACTCGCTGTCAATCGTAATTCGACAACCGACGTAGAGCTTTTCCAGATTTCTCTACTTCGGCTTCACTGGAGAGCGGGATTCAGACTTCTATGAGCTTTTAAAGCGGAGCCGCCTATCGCCGGCAAACGAACCTTGAACAGTTTGAATTCGGTCTCGGCATGTGACCCACAACAAGCTGGGGAATGACATAAGAAGGACAGGACTGTCCCAGCAGGCAGGCAAACAAGCCTAGACCATTTCTTGAATCACTATACACTTCCGCCATATGGGGAAATTCTCTCCTGACTTGGGAACGACTTGATTGAGTTCATAAGGACCCTTGTCCTCGCCCCGCCAGCCCTATCCAAAAGTCTACCGGCTCCCAATCAATTTAGATACCCCTCCTATGCTTCACCCAACAGTTCAGCAAGGAGGTTCGATTGAGCGGGATGGAGAGGTCAGGGCTCCGGAGGCGGTTGTCGCTTGCGGTAATCCACCAGGTTTAAGACATCGACACCGAGCCGAGAGCCTTAAACAACTAGTTGCAGCTGACCTCAATGCTAAGGACCTTCTCATCATCTGGGAGCCATCGCCTTCGTCTCTCAATCCGGATGTGTCCAACGCATTGGGGGAAATGAAAAAAAATCGCTACCTGGGACTTGGGGGAGTGGTGGTAGTTGCAGGAGCACGTGGACAACCTTAGATCCTGGATCACCTGTTGCAACATACTCATTTACCGAGTCCCAGCTCTCCGATAGGCCTCTTAAACTGACTCTGCTTTCCGATATGTAGCTTTATCCCTGCGCTCGGTATCCGATCGAGCTCGGTATATACTTCATAAGAGAACGAAAAAGCGTTAAAAGGCATGAATTAGGATGCTCGTATAACGAACAAAAACTAAACTAGATCCTTAAAAAATGGGATTTGTACAGTAACGAAATCTAAGGAAAATAAGCTACTCATACAGAAAATCGTTGTGAAGTGAAGCTGATTTGAAACTTGTCGTGACGCCAAAACCCATGCAGGGAAGCATAATTTTATGGGGAAGACGCAGGAGTCTTCTCCGCAATGTCCTTCTCCACGTCCTTTTGCTTCTCCTTCCTCTCCTTCATACCCCAATCTTCGTCCGTGACCTCGTGCATCTTGAGCTCCTTCATGCCCAACACGCACAACAAGCCCAACGCGCTGACTCCGACCATGGTCAACCAGATCACCTTCAAACTGTCCGCAAACGCCGCACGGACTTCGTATCTGATGGGCTCTGGCAAGCCGGGGATCTGAGGGATGGCGGCGTAGGTGATCTCGACACCTTCGGCGGGGAACATGGCCAAGAACGCTTGGGGCAATTTCTTCTTGAGTTCGTTTTGGAGGATGGTTGCTCCGATGGTGACACCCCACGTTTGAGAGTAACTCCTCACGAAGGTGAAAAGCGCGAGGGCGTGGGCTGTTTCGGTAATTGGAAGAGGAGCGAGGACTGGGAAGGTTGGTGCGGCGTAGAGAATGCCCAATCCGACACCTTCGACGAGCTGGTATCCTACCCATTGTGCGGTGGGCGTGTCGACTTTGAGTAAGGCGAGGAGGCCAACACCGACGGTGGTCAACACCCAGCCGACGAAGTTCTGAGGACGGTAGATGTTGAAGATGGCGACGGTGGCTCCGCACGCGATCGCTCCCGGTGCGATGGTGAACGCGTTTCCGAAGAGGGAGACTCCGGATTTGACGGGACCTTGCATCTTGG
This sequence comes from Tulasnella sp. UAMH 9824, assembly GCA_019633595.1. NCBI lineage: Eukaryota > Fungi > Basidiomycota > Agaricomycetes > Cantharellales > Tulasnellaceae > Tulasnella > Tulasnella sp. UAMH 9824. Next base: position 23,063 of record WSUI01000030.1, read on the forward strand.
TGCCTTGGAAGTAGACGGGGAGGTAGTCTGTTGGGAGCGGAGGTTAGCCGTTTTTCCAAAATGAGAGTAGAAGGGGGAAGAGAAACGTACAGATGATGACGGTCGAAACGATACCGTGCAGGAACACGGTCATGTAGCCGAAGAAGCTCGTTCGGTTGCTGACGAGTTCCCATGGGACGACGGGCTCGATGGGGACCTTGGCTTCGTAGATGAAGAAGACGACAATGCAGACTATACCCAAGATGAGAGGAACGAGGACCTGATATGACGACCATGGATGCTTGACACCTGCCCAGGTGAGGGCGACGACGGTGATGGTTGTACCAACAATGACGAACAGGTTACCGCTAGAGGAGGAAAAGATAATGATGAGTAAGATAATAAGAAAGGGTAATCAAAGTCAGGGATGGACGCACATCCAATCCATGCGGCGCATCTTGGAACGCAGGTCATCCTGAGGCATCTTGAGGTGAAGGAAGAACCAGACCAGGACCATGGCAATGGCAGTCAAGGGCAGATTCATGTCTAGAACATGAGGATGAGGCAGTGAGAATGATGAAACACGAAGCATAGTGGGACAATGTCTTACAGAAAAGCCATCTCCAGTTGCTTTGAGAGAAGGCACCGCCGATCGGGGGACCAATAGCAGAAGCGATAGCCCAGACGCTAAGATGCCGTACATGTCAGTCCGCTTCTCATCTTCTCCCGGGCTTGAAGCCAATTAGTGAACTCACGCTCCGATGACACCCATGTAGGTACCTCGCTGCCTGAGAGGAACCAAATCGGCAACAACGATTTCCGTCATGGCCAAGATGCCTCCGCCGCCGATGCCTTGAATGGTGCGTCCACCGATGAGCATGGCCATGTTCTTTGCACCTCCGCATAGACCAGAACCCAACGCGAAGAATACGAGAGAGCCGATGACGACGGGGCGACGACCAAATATTTGTGCGAGACCACCTAGGCACAAAAAGATCCGAGAGGAAGGATTAGTCTAGGGACTCGGGATGTGGGTCAGGGCCAAAGTGCGGCTCACCAATTAGAGGCAGAATTGCAGTGCTGCCAAGGGCGAATGCCGAACCAACCCACGCGAACTCAGTGCCATGTAGATCTTCCACGATTGTAGGTAATGCCGTTGACACGCTAGTCTAGAACGGGGTCGAAGCGACGTCAAGACGTGTCCAACGGATCGGACAATGGGAGCCAACTCACCAAGTCGATTGCACTGAGGAAGGTAGAGACCATCAATGCGATGAAGATGAGCCAGAATTGCAAGCCACCAGCGGCGGGTACCGCTGGTGGGGGAACTTGTTCAGCTGCTACCGGCGGCTCGCCATTGAGGGTTGGTTCTGGGTTATCCAACGTTGCAGGTGTCTGAACGCCTGTTGGCAACCTGTTGTCGTCGGTGATGCTCGGCTGGAGACTCTTAGTTTGGGTGACCTCGAGGGACATGGTTGGTGTCGCAGGAGGGGGAGGGGAGGTGACCAGGGGGAGTGCAGGTTGCTTGATCGGAAAGGAAGGAAAGAAACGGCACGCCCCATATATACCGATAGACGTTTTGACATGTCGGGGATGTTCCGGGGAGGGGAACAGTGCGCGTCTGATGTGAGAGTGTGGGGTTCTGCGATGGGGCCACAATCGCAGGCTGGCCAGAGAAGAACGGCAAGGGCCTCGTCACCCCGTTGTAAGGTCGGAAAGGGGGCCGTGCCGTAGTGGACTGTGCAGTGCATGGAACGTTCACTAAGCTGATTAATTGTGAGTCTTGTGCGTGCCAATCGTTGGCTTAAACGAGCCTTGCTCAGTCGGACCATGGCCGAGTCGGTGAGATGACTAAGCTACCCGACTCTCCCACACACCCGCCCACGGCCCGATCGACGGACATTTTCTCCGCAGGTTCCACTTTACTTATACCACGATCGATCCACCTTGCTGTAAATCGTCGATCGTGGGCTTCGTTCTGCGGTTCTGATCGCCATATTCGTCGTGCTTTGACCAGCGAGGCGGCCCACGACGAAATAAGCTCGATGGCCGACCTCGCACGGCATATCTGCGAATCGGCATTGCATGCTTCCCATCTTCGATGATATCAGGTCAGCGCCAAGGCTGTAGGCCGTAACCTCGGAGTAAGATGTACGAACGGTACGACTATTTCTGGATTGGCACCATACGATGGACTCTAAGGCTGTACCCATCATTACATCCCTATATCGAGTAAGTAACATGCTCGGTATACCGTATAATGGGGTTTCGCGAACCGCGGCATGGGCAGCCCGAGACCCCACTTCCAAGACGCACCAGAAGTATGAACCCTTCGCTGGAGCCACCATCGTGCGGAGGCGGCAGGGGACGCTGCCATTTAGATGCCACATACGACGCCAAGATGTTCCATAACTGCTTCGAAAGTGGCTACATTAGATATGTGTAACAGTTCTACCAGCACCTTTCGGAATGAAGCTTCCGATTCGAGCGACTGCGTGAACGTCACACGCACAATCTGCCTCATTTCACCCATAGATAAAGACCTGCGACTCACCTTGCAGCAAGACACTGAATTCTTGCGTGTCGCCCGGCCTGCTCATCGGGCATCTTAACCCGCCCTTCTGTGCCAATTTAGGCCCAAATTTCGGTCTCAACGTCAACCGGCACGCCAAAGGTTACACTCAAAAGAATGGGATTGCTTCTTAACAATGGCAATGAGATAAATAATGCAACAATGCTTTTCGCACGAAGCCCGAGTAAAGACGCAGCCAAGCTCTCACATGGTACAAGTTCTATCCTCCCTCTAGAACCCAGTCTTCTTGTGTATGATTTCTGGATCTTCTTGGTATTCTTCAGCGCTAACCCACATCTATAACATGTGAATACAGTCACATCAAAGCCCGTTCTATGTATGCCGTGTGGGGAAAGCTCCATCACCTTTTTGAACGTGCTCAAACCGGCCAGAATAGATCCCCCTATCCAAGTTGAGTACTTCCGCTCTGGGGGAGCAAAGATCTTGATCTTGAGTTCTTTGATTGCAAGTTTCTTTGTCTCGTTGAGTAGCCGGTCACCGAACCCTAAATTCGAGGAAACGAAATGATACTCGTGAGCCGGGTGTCTCGGCTACAGTCCATCTCAGGATCCCTGACCTTTGCATAAGGTGCTCCCACCACTCAGGACGATGTTGGAATACAGGTTCTTCCGTAGGTCCATATCTACCCGCGTTATGGAGTCGACAATCACTTGGTGCACTCCTGCGTACTCCATGCCTATGATCTCTGGGTTGAAAAGGATTTCTGGTGCACGGAACTTTTCTGCACCAAGCTACTCCCAAATGCATTAGACGTCGAACGCGTCGGAGGCGACGTACAATGGACGCACCCGCACGGAGTTCCCATCGGGTAACCGGAAGTCCTCCCACTTCCCTGCGATGTCCTTCTCTTCCTTTGCCGGGTTGAGCGCGACGTAACAGGACTTTTCTTTGATGGTCCTACCAAAGACACAGTCCAGTTAGTCCGATACTCAGAATGAATGGATCCCGTTCGGTACCTGACAACCTCTTTCTCTGCAGTAGTGTTGAACTGGTGCCCACCCTTCCGTAATAATAGCTGCAGGTAGTCCGTAACGTCTCGACCGGCGATGTCGACTCTCCGTATAGCATGCGGCATCGAGAAGCCTTCGAATACAGGGACTGCGTGGGTCACACCATCACCAGAATCCAGCACTATGCCTGTCGTTCTTCCCGACGAGTACCTGCAAATACGGCAATATGAGTCGACACCAATCGAATGACGTTAAAGGGAAGATGTACAAACAGCGCCAAGACAGCTTGTACACTTGTGTATAATGCTGGTACGTTGAATGTGTCAAAAAATATCTGCGCTGCGATGTCTCGGTTTTGCCGTGGGTTTAGAGGCGCCTCTGTTAATAGGACAGGATGCTAGGTGCGTCGAAACAAGTCAGAAGACTATTCTCCCTCGGAACATGAGTTCATGATAATGTTCCACAAGTACCTCTTCGCTCAGGGTTCCCAGCTCTTCGGTGTATATCCAATTCCATATGCGTTCCATGTCGTCCCAATCCGTCACGATGCCGTGTTCCATAGGGTACTTGATCTTCAACAAGCCTCGAAATTCTTGCGCTCTTTTCCCAATGAAGACGTCTCCTTCTAAAGCGCCTGCCATGACGCGCACATGTTTTGGTCGACCGACACTGTGAATTAGGCGTGACGCGTCGTCGCTCCGTCAGAACTGTCGTCTGCAACAGGAAGGAAACACTGCGTTCACAATGACGGGAAGTAGCATTTCGGATTGTCTTGACCCGCGAATCCAGCTTTGATAGTTCCAGAACCCTGTTAACCAGCGTAGGAGGACAATTGTCGGCTAACGTTGCCTCCAACTTCAGAGTGCGAGGCTCACATTGTCGATGACGACTGGCTGGTTGGTCAGGACATCCTCGAATTCAGTAGCCCTGGAACACGAGCGTGAGCGTCAAGCAAGCAGAAGGTCTCATGATTACTCACATTACCGTCGCAAAGCAAACGCGAAGGGACCGCCAGTCAAGAGTGAGATGCTCAGGGTCCTCGCCCTCTCCCTCCCAACAAACTCAGACAAGCATCACACCAGGGGAAGCCTTGAAAATTCTTCACCGCACTCGGACGCCTCCCGCATTCTGAACTCCAAATGGCAGTGGACGACTTTATCTTGACTTTGGACTCCGAACCTGAAGAAGATTCTGTTATTCCACCGCCCAAGAAAGCAAAGAAGTCTGGGAACAAGAAGGAGGAACCGAAACCAACGCCGGTGGTGGAGGAGGTGGCATTGAACCCGGACTTCAACTTCGACTTGGCTGGAGGAGCGGATGATTTGTGGAACCAGGAGAATGATGATGAACTTGAAGATATGACTTTGCCTGAATCCAAGGTAGATGATGTGCTTCTCCCCGCGAACTACGGCCACTGAAACATCGTTCAGGCCAGGGTAACTATTGACGATATTATTGCTCGAAGAAGAGTCAACGGGAAGCGGAAAAGAGAGGTGGAAGATGTCGATGGATCGGAAGACGATGAGGAAGAGGGCGTCTCGGAGGAAGAAGATGAACTGGACGAGTCTGACGAGGAGGATGGCGAAGGTGGGTTTGACAGCCTCAGGGAAGTCGTATAAGCTCGCCCTGACACAGTTTGGTAAACCCTAGGCTTCGGAAAGGGAGCTTCCTTTGACTTGGGTGCCGCTGAAGACGAGGACGACGAGGACGGCGAGGCGAATGATCCAAGTGATGATGATGGTGGGGATTCTGAAGAGGACGAACTTGATGACGACGAGGGGCGGCTCTCATCCGACGAAAGCGAGGAAGAAACGGCTGAAGACAAAGCCAAGAAAGACGCCTTTTTTGCACCAGACCAGCCCCTGGAGGATGACAAGGCAAAGTCCGAAACAACTTCCTTCTTAAACCTCAACATATCCCGCCCAATTTTACGCGCGTTACAGGCTATGAACTTCAGCACCCCGACTCCCATCCAGCGCAAAGCTATCCCGATTGCTTTGCAGGGCTTAGACGTTCTTGGTTCAGCTGTCACCGGTTCCGGCAAGACAGCGGCTTTCATGATCCCGATTTTGGAGCGCCTCATGTTCAAGGACCGAAACAGCGGAGCCGAAATCCGGGTGTTGATTTTGACCCCAACGAGAGAACTTGCCGTTCAGTGCGCCGAGGTTGGAAAGAGCCTTTCTCGGTTTATGGATATTACTTTTGCAGTACTCGTCGGTATGTGCTCGAAAGCAGTGGAGCTGAGAAGTCGCACATAATTCACCTTTCGCCTGTTCAGGTGGTGTCTCACTCAAGACTCAAGAAACCGCGCTTCGCACCCGCCCAGACATCGTCATCGCAACTCCAGGTCGTCTAATAGATCACATCACAAACACCCCAAGTTTCACCCTCTCCGCCTTAGATATCCTCGTTCTCGACGAAGCTGACCGCATGCTTTCGGATGGGTTCGCGGACGAGCTGCAAGAGATCATTCGGTCGTGCCCGAAGAACCGACAGACGATGCTCTTTTCGGCAACTATGACGGACGACGTGGATTCTTTGGTCCGCCTGTCAATGAACCGCCCTGTACGGCTGTTTGTGGACCCGAAAAAGACGGTTGCCAAAGCTCTCGTCCAAGAATTCGTTAGGATACGAAAGGAGAGCGACCGACAGGCTTTCCTAGCAACACTGTGCAAGCGGACCGCAAAACGAAGCACGATCATCTTCTTCCGTCAAAAGGTCTTATGCCACCAGATGAAAGTGGTCTTTGGTTTGCTTGGGTTCAAGGCCGCAGAAATTCACGGTAATTTAACGCAGGAACAGGTACGGGATCGGTCGAATCCACGAAATTGGTGGACTGATGGTTGAACCCGTGTAGCGTCTCGATGCTCTGCGGAAATTCAAGGACGGCGAGGTGGATTATCTCCTTGCTACGGATGTAGCATCTCGTGGATTGGATATCAAGGGCGTCGAAACGGTCATCAACTACGACATGCCTGGTCAAATCGAACTGTACCTACACCGTGTAGGACGAACCGCTCGTGCAAGCGCAAAAGGTCGTTCCATCAGTCTGGTCGGTGAACCTGACAGAAAGATGTTGAAAGCAGTTATGAAGCGGAGCGATTCCGGCAAAGTCAAACATCGACTTATCCCTCCTGACCAGGTGAAAGCCATGATGGAGAAGCTGGAAGAGCTGAAGCCAGAAGTTGCCGAGGTCTTACAGGAGGAAAGGGCAGAGAAAGAGGTGCCGAGAAGTGTCGTATCACGATGCATGATGCACGAAGCTGACTATGAGTGCCTGGACACAGATTCGGGCTGGAGAAATGCAAGTCCAGAAGGCTCAAAATATGATCGAGCACAAGGACGAAATCTTGTCCAGACCGAAACGCACATGGTTCCAGTCAAACTTGGAGCGGCAAGAAGCGAAGGGTGAGCTCAATCTCAAACCGAACGCAGATCATATCTAAAGTGGTATCTTGATAGACGCATCAAAGGAGCAATACGCTGCCAACTTCCCCGGCTCAAGTAACAGCACCTTAAAGGTCGGTGCGAGCTACCAAGGAGGTCAAACGCCGTCGTTACACTAAATGATGCGATTCTTGGCAGACTACCAAACATAAAAAAGAGCAACCGCTGAACCACAAACTCAGACGACGGAAGATGGCTTTAGATGAACTGAGCCAGGATAAGGGTCGTGCAGGCGCTCTAGCTAAGGATGTACGACACGCGAAGAAGGCTCAGCGACCAAAGAAACTCTCCCATGCTCCTCCGGAACGTTCGTCTGCCCCTAAGCATGCCTCAGCGAAGCCAAAGTTGAAGCGGCAGAAGGTGAAGAGTGGAGGATTTGATCAGGAGTTAGGAGTGAAGAGGGGTGGTGGAGCCGCAACGAGGGAGGGGGCACGATCCAAACGAGGAGACAATGTGCCGTTAAAGGATAAGAAAGGAAGAGGAGGGAATGCGAAGTCTAAGGGGAAGATGAAGGGAAAGATAGGCGGTAAAGGAAAACGGTGACGGTGAATCGAGGGTTGGTTGTTATGAAACCTTGCTTGTTTGGAATATATCCTGTCATAACCCTGTAAGGACAGCGAAAGCTAGTCGAAGAGCAGACCACCGGCAAGCTCCTGTACAGAAGCACCAGCGTATACATGTATATAGTTACTCATACTGCGGTGTGGGGTCTTGCCTACGTGGAAAGGAACGCGTTTTCACCAAGGCCTCCGGCTCGAGCGAAAGCCACGCCAGGCGAGGCTTCAAAGCCAAGATACAAGGTGGGAAAGAATTCATCGCGTAGCAGGAAGAAGTTTCGGGGATGTGAATGCAAAGAGAAAGAGAATTCAGTGGTATATGCGGAGAATTATTATAATGAGACCGGTTCCATAACTGCTGCTTCGGTTCGGCGCCCATCAAACTCTAATCTGACTATAGACCAACTGAAATTCCGATGGTTAAATACCTCAATTTGCTTAGAAGGTAGGCATTTGTCGGTCATAGCGGACTCCCAAACTGCGTTACAGATCTCGCTCATCGGCCAACACATTCGATCATGGATATCAAGGGCATCCTGCTCGTCGAACTTCTCCCGCTTTTGGCATGATATCATAAGCCAATCCAAAGGTTTAATTCACCATCATAGTCGGCAATACCCGCAGAAGTAACCCGTGCTTGAGCGAAATGCTCTACCACCTCTCCGTAGCCGCACCTAGTGCATCCCCGATGCGAGAGTGAATCTCGCGCGCATCCCTTAAATCCCTCTCTGTCTCTTGAAATTGCGACTGAGCATGGTAGACTTCTCCCAAACCGTTAAGTACGTTTGCTGGACCTGAATCATTGTCTATGCGGGAGATCTCCTGCGCCTCCCTCCATGCCTGCTCCGCCTCTTGATATCTCCCCCGAACGCGATAGAAACTTCCCAGGCCATCCAACGCGTTCGCCACACCCATGTCATGGCCATTCGAGAGTACATTGCAAGCGCCTCCCTCAAACTCTGCTTTGCCTCGTCTTCACGCAGTGACAGTGCAGAGCAGATTCGTCCTAGACTGGCCAGCCTATTTGCCGCCGCTAGAGAGAGTTTTGAAATTGCTAGGCATATCATTGCGTGTTGTGCGAGCAATACAGGAGGCG
>WSUI01000030.1:32017-101116 GCA_019633595.1 Tulasnella sp. UAMH 9824
CCATCGTCGACAAACAGAACATGTTTGGCCGAGGTCACGTGCCCGTTGTGGTTACTTTGTTTTCCCCGCCACCCTTTCGACAGAAAACGTCTCTCCGTACAAGAGTATGGGCGTCGAATGCCATGTATGCTTCGACTCTTTGCGGATTGACTCCAACCCTGTCGCACTCGACTGTGGTCAGTCAATAGACCTTCACGTCGCGTCTCCATTTTGACGCGTTTTTTTTCTTCTTGCCCCTGGCATTCATCGGGCGCGCCCTTCCCTTTTCATTTTTTGTAGGACACGTCTGCCACCTCGAATGCCTCGAAAACTGGATAGACCAAGCCGGTTCGTGTCCGATATGTCGCCAGCCCATACCAAGAAATTCGCGCAACGGAGATGAGTACTTCCGACGCGTTTACTTGCGGTTTTCCGAAAACGACGACGAAGACGATTCTGAGACACCGGGAACGGGTCCTCGAAGAACGGCGGATGTGTTGAAGGCCAAGGCGGAGACCATTCAAGCTCAGATCACTGCGCTCACAGAAAACCCGTTTGGACAGCCCCAGGCTATCCGAGATCTGTTGGGGAGCATTAGGAGCGTGGAGATGACCGTGGCTGGTCTGGGGGATAGCGAGTGCAGGGTAGGGCTGAACCTCTCCTGTGGTGTCATTCTGCAGCGGTATGCTGATCGTACCGCCTTTTTTCGCTGTGTAGGTGCTGGCTCGCCATATATCCCAACAACTAGCCGACTTCATCGCCTTTGCCCGAACTCAGGACAGCCAATCCGCTCAGCGCTTACAAATACAACGAACTGAGAATACGAAACTCCGAAGAACGATCGATAGGCTCGAGGAAGAAAAGTATCAATTGAACGCCAGGTTGATTCAAGCGAAGGACGAGGTTACCTTGTTAAAAGAGGCTTGTTCCATGGCGGAGACCGAAACGATTCGAGTGCGCCAATCTGAGGAAGAGCGAAGGGTACGAGAGGTGAAGAAGATAGAGGACACGATGGAGAAGAAGTGCAATACGCTGCAGAAGGAGAACGACCATAAGACGGAGCAGATCACGGCCTTGCTACGAGCAGAGGACATTATGAAGGATACGATCACGCGTTATAAACGGGAGGTACGGCCGATCCGGGATATATATCGCCACTCATGCTGATTGCATATTGTGTGTTCTCTAGCACGAACAAGCCAAGAAACTGCGAGCCGAGCTTGACGCACTCCGCTCCAGCGAGGCATTGCAGGCCAAACAGGTACGTCGAAGCGCACCTAGCTCGGATTATGCCCAATTCTGACTGCGCGACATGCCAGATCCAATCCCTGCTAGCAGAAGGCAAGCGGCTGAAAGCACGATCCTTCACCTCCCAACTTGGTCTATCCTCGACGCCCGTTCGACCCCAAACTCCAAGCGATAGCCAAATCGAAATCGACCTGGACGACGACGACGACGACGATGAAATCGAATTCTCCGCCAGGCCCTTCAATCCGCTCCCAGCGGCCCCGTTCAGACCTCCAAGACCAGCGAGCCCGCTTAAGCTTGACAAGAGCATGTTCGCCGTTCGACCCCTCGCCACGACTAAGCCTGCGGCGTCGAAACCCGTTCCTGCTAAACGAAAGGCGAACGAGGATCTGGGACCATTGGCATTTTTGAATGGGAAGCCGAGCATGTTGGCAAGTGGGCCCAAACGGTCGAGACGGATGCCTTGAATATACGGTGCAATCCGTTCGTGTTTAGGTTCGGTGTTGTTGCTTCACTATGTATACTATTTATACAACCATCTCGCTAGCTTTAGATTAGTCTACCTTCGTGGAATGTTATATTTTGTACCATAATTACATGCATCCCGTGTGTCGCTGGCCTCCTTTTCGCCCGACGAAGACTCAGATAAATCTGTCCGGTTAGCGCTCAAGGTGTCCTATACTATATAGTCGGGCAGTCCATAGGGGTTGGTGCTCGCCTTCGATGGACTGAGGCTCGCAGTCCTCGCCGAGGAGATAGGAGTCCGTCCACAGAGAGCATGGATGAAGCAAGAGGCCGTTGAAAATACTCTGACTCGTGATGATACAGAGGAACATCAGTTGGTCGAATTGCAGTGGTTCGATTGGCTTTCAAAGTCTGAAAGTTTGTGTCGATGGGCCAGGGGGGTCAGAGTTGCCTATCGCATCTGGCTCATCTAACCTCATGACGTCAGAGTGTGCTGTTAACGGAACCTTTTACCAGGGGTGCAACGACCATCAACGATACCAACGCCGTTAGAAATTTCTGTCGGTTTGCGAAGTGGTCGATTCGCTGTAGGACGTCGCGCGGTGGGTTGAGGGATTCGAGCGAGTGAGTGGTGGATCGCGTTCTTGGAGCGCTCTTGCATTGGCAACAGCTAGGACCACGGGCGCCGCCATGTTTGCGGAGAATGTTGTGCCTTGCAGTGCAGACCATGGGTCCTGATCTACTGTGCCGCTTGCTGTTCGGACATTGAAAGCCCGGCGGTGACGAGTCACGGCTGCGGGCGATAGCTGGTTGCTGTGATGTTCAGTCTGGATGTCTGCTTGGAAGCCTTTGGAAGTGACGAGAATCACCGCTCATCCCTTCGATGGTGCGCTCGGCACGGGTGGCGCTGACCCCACGCCCTCCGAATGAGTCGAACATGGAAAAAAGGTGCTTGGGATACGTTGCCGCGCTGGTCGCAACACAACGCTGTAGAAACGGTCGTATTCGCAAAAAAAAGAAAACATCTAGCTGTTCCTAATTCTAGAAGCTAAGATGGCTTGCATTTGATGGGTGGCTTCGCAAGCCGAAAAAAATTGTAGCCGATAGATGGTGATGGTGCTGACGGAAGCAAGGGGGGCGAGCTGTGGAGATCTCGGTTCTAACCACGACTACCCGCCCCCACCCGGCCATTGGCCACCCAACCAACAAACACTTCATCTCACCCATTTCCTCTTACCATCATCGCCAATGACAGTCCAGGAGACGCTCGTACAGGACTTTCCAACGCCAACCAACAACTCTGGCGATCCATTAATTGTTCTCTTACCACTCCTCATCGTCCTCTCCACCCTCCTTTTCCTCCTCTTACTCTTCCTCATTTGCATCCTCCTGCTCCGCAAACGGCGGTCTATAGTCCTCAGAGACAGCGATGGGCCCATCGACTTGAGTAGAGAAGAGTATCTGGAAAGCGATGGCGGCTTTGAGATCATCGAGACTCGTTGGCTCGAGAGTGTTAGTGAGCTGGAGCGCACGACCTATCGGAGAGCACAGAGTACGCCCCTCATCAGCCTGCATTAGGCATCACTAAGCCTGCTGACCATCCGCACCCTTCACGTAGATTTCCAGACTCAGTACCCTCCAAACTCGCTGCCTACGGACATCACCCTGTCGCAGTTCCTCTCCATTCAAGAGAAAGGAGTCTCCGCATGGTCCTTCGACCCCGATTACGAGTCGTCGCCCAACGTCCTGGTTCATGCCCGCACGGAATTGACCTTCCTTCCCGACCCATCCTCAGCATCCTCGGTCCAATCTAACCTGCCTTTGCCAAAGTTGAACGAGGTTTACTACTGGGAGGTCAAGATGTTCGACCTCCCGCCAGGTACCAACGTTTCCATCGGTCTCGCAACAAAGCCTTATCCGTCGTTCCGCCTGCCCGGCCACTCACGGCACAGCGTCGCCTACCACTCGTCAGGGGAGAAATCGTACAACTACCCGTTCACCACCGTCTCGTACGGCCCACCGCTCAAAGAAGGGGACGTCCTTGGCATTGGATACCGGCCACGGACTGGATCGGTATTCTTCACACGCAACGGTCGCAAGATGGAGGACGCTTTCACGGGCTTGAACAGGTTCAATCTGTTTCCGACCGTGGGCGCTGACGGTCCCTGCAGCGTACACGTCAACCTCGGTCAGGCTGGGTTCGTCCACATAGAAGCGAACGTGAAGAAATGGGGGTTAGCTCCTAGCGTTGGAACGCTGGCCCCTCCACCGGCCTATGGGAGCGAGCGCGGTAGCATCTTGTTGGAAGCCGGAGCTGGAACGCCGTATGCCAATTCGCTGGCCTTGCCCACCCCTAGACCGTCACCACGTCCGCGGGGCGCAGCGCTTGAACAGGGAACTTCGGGCGCAGCTGGTCCCCTTTCTCGACGGACATCTCGACGATCCAGGCACCCGGCAACCAGCGTTCCACCGACCCCGTCTCCACTCAGAGCAGAACTGCAATCGCCGCCGTTGGACTCCTCGGAGGAGCAGCGGCAGCAACAGGAGCAACAGGAGCAGGAACAACCACAGGCGCAGGCTCACGGAGTTGGAATGACATCAGGCGGATACATCTCACCTACGGATGCACCTTACCACGAACCGACTACAGACCCGCGGCTACCTCCCCCTTCACCGTCATCAGATTCAGAGGCTTCGATAGAGGGATCAAACGACGAAAACGAATCGAGGCGGAACCAGGAAGCCGCACGTGCCGCCTTGCCTCAGGTTAGCTCTCCACCAGACGAGGATCCAGAAGCTCCTTCTGACGGACCCGACTCACCTCCACCGCACAATCCACCAACTCCTGGCATCGCTGATATTCGCTTACGGACACTCAACACCCACTCGCGATCGTCTTCTGTCCAACAACCTCGGCACCACCACCAACAGCAGTCGTCCTCGAGCAGCACGCACTCCCGATCGAGTTCCACCCCAGCAGCCCTAGCAAACTATCCGACCGCGCCGACTCCTTTACCAGCCCATTTACGCCCACCCACGGATAACCCACCACCTGCATATTCACCATTGGATGCTTACGCTTACCCGGAAGGAGTGGCCATTGATTTACCCGCCGAGATGATCGCAGCTGCATTGGCCGATCCCTCGGAGCAACCGCAACAGCAGCAACAAGGACGAAGGTCAAGACGATAGAGTGGAGAATGATTTCTTTTTGGCTTTTTATAGGGTGCTTCGATAGAAGACGGGGATTTCTCGAAGGGCTTCTTAATCTTTTTGATTGTTCGGACTCTCTATACTTTCTTGCCCTCGAGTTTTATTTCTCATTGCCATTTCAACGAAATTGATGCCTCTCTCTGCATGTTTCTCATATTTCCTCTCCTCTGTTACCACGTCGTAGTACCCTCTCCCCTTGTAATTAATGGTCAAAATGTTCACATGTACTTTGTTGATTTTTCTTCTCGAAGTGTTGTGCTGCATCGCGAACCTTCAGCAATGCACCGAAACTGATGTCTATTATGTCCACGAGCAAGAAGCGTTGTAGGTGATGGCGAAAGGATGGAATTGTCTTGGGAACGACAGGCCCACATTCAATGCGTCACGACTACTCCTTGAAGTACTCCCACTGGCCGACTGGTGGCTTCTCCGCTAGCGGCTCCCATCTATACGAGCCACAAGACGTCAGTCCGGAACTAGGTCCATGTGATCTCAAGCTACGTACGGTTTCCACTCAATCATTTTCCCAACCAAATTCAGCTCATCCTCAGCAGCCATCAAAACTTGCTCAATCTGGCCTTCGTCCAACTGGTTCTCCACGGCCGCAACGTCTCCCTTTGCGCTCTCAATCACCCCAAGCTTATGCGCGATCGACGCTTCCACCGACTGTCGGTACACCGAGTTGGAAGGGATGGAACCGAGCATGTTGAGCGTTTGCTTGTAAGTCTGTTGGAGTGCTGGTAATGGGTCTGCGTGGACTGGGATGCCGAACAGACCCGTGGTTTGTTTTGTTGATAGTTGGCGGGTAAGAGAGCGGAACGCTGGACGCGCGTAGCGGAACATGATAGAGTGTTGGTGGCCGGGCGACGAGGTAAGGTGGGTGTAAAACGTCGGGTGGGATTGGAAGGCTGGATTTGAGGCAGGGACGCTGACTAAGCGTTCTACTGTTCGATTTCTCATTTTTCTTCTCCCCCTCCATCCGACGCGCTCTCCACCAAACGGCCCCGGCCTACTTTTAACACAAAAAGGACGACTTTTCGACTCCGTAAGAAATGGCATCAGCTGCATTGACTTTCGCCCCAACGCTACTACGGGCACCGACCTTGGCCCAATCGTTCAAGTCCACCGTCCTCCGGTATGCCGGTCTCGTCCCGATGGCAGGAGTAATACCAGCACTACCCTCACTGCGGTCGCTCTGGGACCTGTTCCCTCCATTCCTCTTGGCCGTGCCGAAGAAGAAAGTGTCGCATTCACGGAAATCAATGCGCAGTGCGAATAAAGGGTTGGAAGACAAGACAAGTAAGCGGCAGGGATCCCATCTGCCTAAAAGAAGTAACACGTTTTCGCTGATGTTTCCCTCCGCGCTTGCTTAGATATTGTCAACTGCCCAGCGTGCGGTGGACCGAAGCTCGCTCACCACCTTTGTCCCGCATGCTACTCGTCCATGAGCCGAGGTTGGAAAGCGCAGAACAAGGGCCCGGTAGAAGTGGAATTGGAGGATAGCAAGCCGAGGGCGCGGTGATTACTTGCGTGTGAGGTGCTGGACTTGGCCGTATTGGGATAGGCACGGCTACGGCGATTTCCTGTGGGCAGATGATCGACCGAGACCGGGAAGGTGCCGAACCTTGGCTATTCGTTCTTACATGCAACATTGTAACTTATCACCCTCTCTCATTAAATTCCTCTTTTGCGACCCTTCTCATATCTATGTCAAAATCTAGCGAGCACCGCTTATCAGCAACTGCATTGTACACGCGTGAACCGGACCGCAGCCGGTAGTCTCGACACTACCAAACATAGTCTTCTTCTTGCAAGAATACGCTACCAGTCCACGGTGATGGTTTGCCTTCCAACTTGGTCCAGAAGTAGTCAAGACAGACCGAATCTCAGGCCCTCAACTGCGTTCTGAGCAATTATCCGAGTTGCCCACTAGTTTCACCCCACAATCTTGGCGCTAGATCACCTGAGAACGAAAGATGTGAAGTTGCCTCTATTCTGTCTAAACCTCTGCCTTCCAAATATGTTAGGTAATTTGGGGCCGGGGCAGTACCACAGGCGCAAGTCAACGCCCGAGCCTTGGATTGGACAACGCATATCCACCGGTGGGAACCTAGAGCCAGAAAGGGTTTTCTCTTAATAAGGTAAAGCCTTAGCCTTCCGGGTCCCCGTGTTTTAATGTGGCTTCAGCATGTGCTGCATAATACTTACCCGTTGATCCAACTCATCCACACTCGCTCTCTTCGAAAAGGCAATGAAACATATCATAAAGGCACTTGAGCTTAATTTTTTAGGGGACAAAGCCCGTGCTCGGCAAATTTTACCTTTCTCTGCAGCCTCTCCCGCCGCTTCGGGCAGCTCGGGCCAACGCACAAGGGCACCCGGATCTGATTGATTTGCTCAAGCCTCATCTGGATGCCTAACTGTTTATTTCTATCTCGATATCATTGTTTTGTTGTCTGTCTGGTAATGAATGACCGAAGACGAGCCGGGAACTGTTATGAAATCGAGTCAGATCGGCCGAGCTGGCGTGATACCATACCGAGCCGATTTTGATTCAGCTCAGCCCTTTATGAAAATTAGCACCAAACGTCTCGTACATTCTGTTCAAAAGATCTATCCCGTACCATGTTCCCTAAACCTAGCGAAGTCTGGCAACTAATCTCAAGTAGATCCGCAGTAGGAAGGAAAGCACTTGACGGTTCATGATTAAGCACACTAAGATCGTCACAAGATCTGGGCCGATCACTTCTTATTTAATAAGGGCGACAGCGTCTAAGAGAAATCTCCGAGCTCCGGCAGGAGCATTCCGCCGAGGACGATATCCGAGAGGGATTTTGATTGGATTTTAGTTTTGCGATAGAGAAGAAGCAAGCTCCGAGCTTTTCAGGGAACCCCAGTTAATTAAGTAATCTTACTCGGCCTGGGATCTGAAGGGATGATTTTCACTGGAGACTCAGGGAATGCGCGGTCAACAAACGCCTGACTACGTGACAGGAGGAAGTGAGGATCGGCAGACATACCCCATGGTTTAATTGACGTGATCGGGGTCAGAGTACACAAATCCGGGACGGAAGATATGTTTCGCCATTTGGTGATTGGAGTTTTGCAACATTGTGCATTCTCCCTACCCCAAAGCGAGCTTCATTCATTTGAAACCTAGTCGAAAGGGGAAAGGTGAATCGAAACATTATGCATAATCTTACATGTCGTAATCCACCTGGAGTACAACTCCGCTCCGAAAACAGACTATAGCGTCGGGCTCCGGCACGGGACTAGCTGCTCATCACAGCGTCCATCGCGGAAGACCCTCAACTCAGCGGCGGAATACAAGAGCTCTGGCCCAGTCGCGAATGCGAAAGATTTTATTGCAACCGCTCTGGTGCTACCGTGTCCGTGAAGCGCACGAGGGCGGCAGTTAAGGCCTTTAACGCCGCGTGGACTCCAGCTCAATTAATCCTAAAGGAGTATCGAGGCGCTGAGGACTACCGGGACACAGCAATCAGGAAGAAAGCACGCCCAGAATACGTACTCGAGGCTTTTGTTGTTTTCCGCGGTTCGAGAGCGACGGTGGGGACATCCAATATCCATGTATAGATTACCGATCTGAGGCAGCCGACTAGCATCCACCATCGAGAGTGGAGGCTCCACTGCGGCCGTGTGCTTTCACAGCAATGATGAAAGATTTCATCGCCAAGAGGCTAAAGTCTAGGCCAACTCTGAGTGCTGACTGCCTTCCTCCTGAGCGCTCCACGCTCATCCGGGGTTGACGGCTGGTGGCGTGGTCTCAGCACGACCCAAAGAATTAGAGTTAAGAATTCGGATACATCCGTTCCAAAGATGGCCATAGTAAGTTTCTGGGAAGAGTCAAACTGATAAAGTGGAGGTGGCGTTTGGGAAGAGTCAGACAAGATCGTGTTGAGTTGGACAATGTTTGGCGAAGGACAGACACGGAGTCATGCAGCCAGAGCAGCACACGTAACTAAACGCCCGTGCGCCAAATACAATCTCGATCGATTTTTTTTGTTTGTTCTATTCCCAAACCGGATTCATTAGAATTGACCATCGGGAAGAACCGGAGCTCCAATGGATGGGTCTGATTCTTCGGCTCGTTGGTTCACCCAATACGGGATATTCGCTCATTCTTGACTAGTCTTTGTTGCCCCGAGAAGCCCGACACACCACAATTATGACCACATCTGCAAGGGGGGAAATGTCATCAATCTCATTTTTTTACTCCTTGCAACCACAAAATCTAGTAATGACGTCACACTCGCATGCTGGCTTCATCCAAGATTGTATGATGAGTTCTCCAGCTAAGGTGCACTGATTTTGAGCCTACCTAGTCAATTGTTCGCTCACTCGTTGACAAGATACCAGTATGGTTCATTTTGGACACCGCGGGGTGCTTTGATCGGTCCGCCTTATGTTTCCTTCCTCACTTCGCTTCTCGCTAGCCCGCGGATCCGCCCCACTTAGCCCTCAAGAACTACCTTCGCCGCCGGTTCATCGTAATCAAATCAAGGAAACTCGGGCGGCCTCCGCTGGACGAGCTTATCCTGGTCTCTTCGAAGCTCCCGAAGGCCGGGGCAACGCCGACCAACCCGAGTTGCCAGCTACACGCATCCCGCGCAAAAGCGGCATTCTAGTCGGAAGATCTAAAATTCTCTCAAGCGATCATAGCTAGCGGCTCGAGATCTCTATTCTCCTGGCAACTGACAGGAGTCGACGGAATTTGCCTCTATGCAACTATCCCCGCAAGGGGTCCGAGACGGTGACTTGCTTTTGAGATCGCTTCTAAGAGAACACCGAGACATTGATGAGTATCGAGGGCTTGGTAAGCTTATGGGCAGGAGTCTGGGCATCAACAACGAGGTAAGGGTGAGTGTAAAGATGAAGCTTGGCCTATCTCGCTGACGGACAAATGTATTGCACACGTATAACGGTCATTATGCACAAGAAAGCCCATTTTACCTCATTCTACCCGCCTTTATCAGATCTATAATGGGTTAAATTACAATACCGGGTATTTAAGATACTTACCCTCTCTCGGCACTACAAGTTGGCATCACCTGATTTCCTCCTGCCCTTCCTTCATATCCCGTTGTCTATCCCACGAGATCTAAGTATTCTACCCGGACCTATCGTCAACTAATATGTCGACTGTTCCCACCTCCAACGATTTAAAGGAATATGTCGGTTTATCCACCATCACCATCGGTGAGCATACTCCCTGCTCTTTGGTTCCCTCGTGGTGAATGACAACGATTCGGTAGGGACTGGTGCAGGTGGTACTATTCCGATGCTCGGTAAGGCTTGACATAGTGACACATTATGTCTTGCTTACATTTCACGCGATTCAGCTAGAGTAACGCTGGTAAACTGGCATGGGGAGCCCCTCTATGATACATATGTCAAGCCAACAGGCCCTGTGACAAGCTATCGGGAAACGGCTACAAGGCTCGATGGCACGTACTTTACAGATGGTCAGTTGACCCATTTTTGTCCTTTGAATAAAACGCTTCCTATATTCCTGACCATCTTCGTCTGGGCTCCCAGATGTCGCTATTCCGTTTCAAGAAGCCCAATTCATGATAGCCGGGTGGATCAGCGGAAAAGTGGTTGTGGGACATCAGATTTGGAAAGATCTCCAGGCAAGCCAATATCGTTGACCTTGGTCGCAAGGCCAAGATGGCGTATCCTTTTAGCGAAAGTACTCATATATAAGTAGGTGTTGGGTATTCAGCACCCCTTACAAGACACTCGCGATGTGGCGCTATTTCTTCCGTTTCGCTCAATCCTCGGTCGACCCAACGAGGTGATTGGCCTTCCAACCCTGATGTGGCGTTTCACGCAGAAAAAAGTTCAAGAGCACTTTGTCGATCCAGTAACGTGCTTCAACTATAGCTTTCGTGAATGGGTCGGCTCACAATTGCAAATCCTCATCCACAGTTGGAGAATGCTCGAGCCGCTATGCAGCTTTTCGGTAGTCGATATCTCGACTGGGAAGGTAAGAGGACTGATATGCATATCGAGACAAGATTGAGACGAATGCTTATGAAGCTCTACCTATTAGGAAGCATCGTTTCAGGGCCTTCTCCCTGTGTCTTGCCTCCAGCCGCTGTCAGCATGTATTATTCATTAGCCGACCATTCGGGCGGCCCTGGCTTCACGACTTGATGTCTTCGCCTAGGTTGTCTTCTCTTTTACGGTCCTTCTTCTTGAGCTTTTCCTCGTCTTTCTTGGTGTCCGGAACGAATTTTTGGGAAATACTGTAAGGTCTTATAATGGGTGCCTAGATGTGGTTTGCCTGCGCTCCCTAGCAATTTCTGTGTCGTGTTTAATGATAAATCAGTGGTTACTGGATTATTCGGGAGCTATACCAACCGAGTGATCTCCTTCCGTATCAAATAATGCTCAACAAGCGAACTGCTCTAGGAAGGAACGTCAGCTAAATGAAGGGGGTGTGTGTGTGTGGTTTCTTTGTATTTAGACTGCGAACAGGCTGTCTTAAGGACGCCAAGGTACAGTTCCGACCGAAGCGGAGACCCGTTCCACTAGGTGTGGTAAACGGAGGGCGATACATCAAGTACTCTAAGAGCTATGCTATTGGTATGTGAGGCGGGCGCAGGGGCGATTCGGGGTTTGTATTTTGGGGTGTGGTATTGGGGGCTGGGGGCGGTCGTCTGGGTGCGTTCGCTGGGGGGGTCCGCTGTCTCTGGTTTTTCATATGGGGGAAGGGGGTGATGAAGGGTGGGACTTCCTATCGCGAACGGCTTCCGAAGTCAAAGCCGTGGGACGGTTCGTGCCTGGGGACTTTTCCTCCGCCCATCTCTCCCCCTGATCCTACTTCATCCCCCACTCCCTCATGAAAACATGCTGCGGGAATTCTGGTAAACCTCGTTACAGGGCTATCCAATTGCTGTGCCCGCCATTAGCTAACCGTTAATGAGGGTTCCTTGCTTAGGTTCTCTGCCATGCAGCAATCCACCGGAGAACCCTGAACGGCGACCTCTATGCAGTCACGACGTGTATTCACCCAGACCACCACCTACACAGAGAACCTTCAGCTCCCCCCCGAGGTACTTCTGCCCTCGCGTTGTCCTTCCGGATCATATATTCGCTAATTTAACTGCCATCTGATCAGGGTTTGGTGATGAGCTGCCTCACGAACTTACACCTACACCCATCACGGGGATCGGTGCTCGGCAAGTTTGGATAATTTCTTCCGTTCTCCTTTCTGAGCCATGCTGTGAGTTTTGAATTGTATGTCTAGCCTTCTCCTCCATCTCACGTTCTTGCGTGTAGCTCTTTTCACTCCGTCACAGCCTCCATTAACCCTTCGACTCACTCCAACCCGCTCCGATCGTCCGCACCTCAAGCTCAGCGGCACCGCTTTCGGTTGCTGCTTTGGAATTAAGCTGGATATATAGACCTCGCGGAAGCGCAAAATTTGGAAACAGGATCTCACCAACTTGCAGCTTTCAGAGCAACTGTCGAACACCACGCCGAGTTTTTCATCTACCAAACTGGGTTCACGTCAACAGTTCTATAATCCGGACTATGCAGTCCCGGTTTACACTAACAGCTTCCACTTATCTCTCCCAACCGTATATCAATCCAATGAGATCGAGTGCCTTCCCGTTCGAAACGTTCCTCAAATACAGATAACAATGGAGCAACCAATGGCGACCGGGTAAGAGTTCCACTTATTTCACGCGCGTAGATGGGTTTGTTCTAACCTACAATATTTGGCATGAAATAGGAGTGAAGGCGTTGATAGTCAGCAAATCCGAACGCCACCTGCATCTTCTAGTAACTTACTTCAACCAAAGAATCGGGTGGTCCGCAAGAAACGTTCAAGACATGCTCGGGATGAAACTGTGGCAGAACGTCTCAAATCTATCCTAACGGGCAGAGTTTTGCGACTGGATGAGGTCTTGGCTACCTTTCGGAGCACCTACCCAGATGCCTATCCTGAGGATTCCGATGGCGCAAAGCGCTTTTAGTGAGTCCATTGATTTCGGTACATGATTCGAAACTGATGCGCTTTTGAACTCAGTGAGACCATCAAGACGACCCTGTCAAAGCGAAATGAGTTCGTCAAGTTCGAAAAGATGTCCTACATGCGGGGAAAGGGTGACTTGTGGCATTACGATCCCACCCGAGTCCCGGGACTTAAGACCGATCTCAGAAAGAAGGGCCTTCTTGCCCCAAATGATCGGGCGCTCAAGAAACGAGGTTCAACATCAAGCTCTGCATCTAGCGCCTACTCTCCATCGACATCACTGTCATTCACGACGGCTCCCGAAGTGGATTACAACCACGCTGAAACAGCCGGCCCGTCGTCAGCTCCAACATCCCTCGATGCCAACTTCGCTTTCGACCCATCGCTGAACCAGCTCATGCAACCCACGCTTTACGTGGAGTCCGGCAGTGCAACATCTGCCCAGTGGTCCCTCTGGGAGCCCCCGCCAACAATTCCGGCAATGCCTGGAGCAGGGGCCGTTTATACACAGACTCCAGCCCAACCCAACTACAATTCAGCCTTCCCGCCAGACTTCCCGTTCACAATATACCAGCCGTACAGC
The DNA here is from genome assembly GCA_019633595.1 of Tulasnella sp. UAMH 9824. Lineage (NCBI taxonomy): Eukaryota > Fungi > Basidiomycota > Agaricomycetes > Cantharellales > Tulasnellaceae > Tulasnella > Tulasnella sp. UAMH 9824. Next base: position 45,511 of record WSUI01000030.1, read on the forward strand.
TATAACCAATGAGACTTTCCGGCCCCGCTATGTCTTCGCGCACTATGTCTTGCTTATATCTTCCTCCTCCTATGTATGACATGCTTGCTCCCAGTGTGAAATTGGAATTCGCACAACAGTTGCTCGGTCGATCCTCCAGAATTGAGGCTCAGATCTCCATTTGTAGTTCTATACGTAGATAACCCAAGGAAAAATGAGAGAATATAATCTACTACGAAGTGGCAGCCTTCTGTTCCTTGATGTAGTTCAAAGCTGAACCCGCCTTAACCCACTTGATCTGATCGACGGACAAGGTATGCCGGGTTGGAATTTCCACCTTGGATCCATCTTTCTTCGTCAATTTAAGGGTGATCTGGGCATTGGTATCTCCGGCTAGCACATTGGCGAGACCTTCTGTTTCGATGACGTCGCCAGAGTCGATCTGTCCGTAGTCGGACTTATCGGCGAACCAGACGGGAACGATGCCTTGTTTCTGATCCAGAACGATGAATTTCAAAGAAAGCAGCCGGTCGTGCTGAAAATAGCTCACCTTCAAGTTAGTCTCGTGGATTCGAGCGAAGCTTCTGGCGACGATTAGGAGGCATCCAAGGAAACGAGGTTGCATCGCGGCATGTTCTCGGGCGCTCCCTTCACCATAGTTCTCGTCGACTACGAGTGCCCATGGCTGGTTTCGTGCCTTAAAGCGTTTGCCTATGGCTGGAATCGTATCCTTAGCGGACTCTGCCCCGTGACTGTGGTCAAACGCGACGTTGACCTCTCCGCCTTCGTCGTTGACGGCAGTGATAACTGGACAATAGATCACAATTCTTCGTTAATCCCTCATATCATGGTTTGAAAATGCTTAAACAACGCACGAGTGTTTTCAGAGATATTGGACAGATGCCCTTTGAACTTGAGCCAGGGTCCCTAGTATGGCCATCAAGTCAGTCAGTGTTAGGAGGTGGGAGCATCGACACCCACAGCAGCAGAGATATGGTCAGTGGTGCACTTGCCCCTCACGCGCATCAAGGTCGTCAGAGGAGGGAGCTCCATCCCCCGCGAGTTCGGGAACTCCTTGGGGAAGGCTTCGAGGACTTCCAACCGCGTAGACTCCGGAGAGATCTGGACCTGGGTGTCAGGCTGTGGTGGTGGCAATGGGGAAGGCGCGTAGGAGAGATCACCTGTGTGGGAAGGTTAAGAGTCAGACTGCCTGGATCACGATGCTATACGAGGGCTCGAATCCTTACCAGGGGTGAAACCGCTTTGGGGGAGTTGGATTCCAGTCGGAGGTTCGAACTTGAAGGGCTTGCCATTGGCGTCGGTGAGCGAGTCGGTCATAGGATTGAATGATAGCCTGCCTGCAAAGGCCATGGCAGTAACAATTTCGGGAGAGGACAAGAAGTTCATGGTTTTGCTGCATGGTCAGAAGTGAAAGGGTTCCATCCGTCAGAACGGGGTTCGTCTCAGGGTTCGAGCTACGCGAACTGACCTGTTTGCATCATTTCGGGCTTTGAAGTTTCTAGGAAGACAATTTAGAAGATAGCTCAGGTAATTGTATAGAGAAGTGAGTCTTACCGGTTGAAGGAGGTGAGAATGGCTAAATGAGAAGGGCGGGTATTCAGGCGAATCCGACGATTAAGACGAGAGGTGGACACGTACCGTTCTCCTCGCCCTTGTATTCCTCTCGCTTCCACTATGAAAAAAAAGGAGTAAAAACCGTGGTCAATCTACGCCCGCCGTCTGGGAGGGAAAATGTGAGCACCTGGCCGATACACGGGCCGCAGGCGTTGGCCAAAACGACGGCACCAACGTCTTGCAAGACCTCAGTGAACCCATCCCTCTCAATGGTAGCACGGATTTGCTCCGAGCCAGGGGTGCAGAGGAAAGGAACCTGAAGAGACCCGTCGCTTCAGACCTCTCATCTCCATGCCTCCTAGTGGTTCAATGCACAAACCTTGGCCTTCAGACCAGCCGCCTTCGCTTGCTTGGCCAAACTCGTGACTCGGGACTAATACCAGAGCAAGACAATGAGACTATGAGCAGGGTTTTCCATCGAGAGACCGGTAAAAAGGGGCGTACCATGTCCTCGTACGAGCTGTTGGTGCAAGACCCGATCAGACCCGCAGTCAATTCGTCCTTCCACCCTTGTTCCTTGATGAAAGAGCCGAACTTGGATAGTGGAGTGGCTAGGTCGGGTGTGAATGGACCGTTGATTGTTGGCTCGAGGGTGGACAAGTCCTACAGGGTTTCCGTTTGAGTCGTCCTCTGGTCTGGGTATGTTCACCGCGCAAACTTACGATTTCAACCAAATCGTCCCACTCGGCACCCTCGTCCCGATCCAAGAAACCCTTCTTTTTCGCTTCATCAGCAGCCCGAGCTACTGGCGCTCGTCCGGTCGCGATGAGATAGTTCCTCATGGCTTCGGTGTAAGGGAAGGTCGAGGTGGTCGCTCCGAGCTCGGCACCCATGTTGGCGATAGTGGCAAGTCCGGTGCATGACTGCGAGTGAACACCTGGACCGTGATATTCGAGAATTGCACCCGTGCCTCCCTGTTCCATTTGTCAGCGCCGGGTTTGGCTTGAGGGACGATGGAAAAGGACGCACTCGGACGGTCAGTTTGCCGGCTATGTGAAGAATCAGGTCCTTTGGTGTCGCCCATCCTGACAATTGGCCCTTGAGATGGATGCCTAGATAATGTAATTTTAGATAATGAGACGAAACGTTCTGAAGAACAAGGTACGTACCAATCACCCTCGGCGCCTTCAACTCCCATGGAGTACCCGTCATAGCGTCAACGGCGTCAGCACCTCCCACACCGATTGCCAACATTCCAAGACCTCCGGCATTCGGTGTGTGCGAGTCTACGAGTCGAGATCAAGTTGCCAAGATGAGCTCCTATCGTGCGCTTGTTGGAGGATCTCAACCTACCGGTTCCAAGCATCAACATGCCTGGTGCAGCGTAATTTTCCAGCACGATTTGATGGATGATTCCAGAACCGGGCTTCCAGAATTCAATGCCATACTTCTTCGCTGCGCTCTCAAGGAAGTCGAACACCTCCTTGTTTGAAGCTATCGATCGCTGTGGCGGAGGCGTGGTCAGCCTCCATGCGGGCAGGGTCTTTCGGAGGACCCCGGAACCCACCTTGAGGTCAGCTTGAGCGCCCTCGAGCGCCTGGATAAGATGGTCGCAGTGAATAGATGCCGGGACGGCGGAAGTTGGAAGACCGCATGTCATGAATTGCAACCTAATGCGGGCATTAGTGAAGGGCACCCAATGAGGTAAAATATGGACACGCACAGAGCCATTCTACATCCCAACACGAGTAACGCAGACGAGGTAATCAGTTCGTCAGCATCACCGAGAGCCATGACAGTACATATACTCTTCAAAAACTCACTGAGCGCTGGCGTCCTGCATGGCAACACGTTCGGGTCGTAACTGCAAATATCTCTCCCCTCGAATTTTCCCTCCTCCCGACAGACTTTGTTCCGGGTCGCATAGATGAGAGTATAAGATCTTCTCAGCGAGAGTAAGTGGGCGATCCAGAATTTTCCGGACTCTGGTGAGGTTGTCTACCAGGTCGTTGTATGGTGGGGTGATTGACCTGCAATCCTTCTCTCGGAGGGGCTCTGCATGAGTTGCGAACGAGCGCCCTGGTGAGATGCGCCAAAAGCGATTCCTAGGGAGACTGCATTTCCGTAACATGTCTGGACGGTGAGCGAGAGAAGACGGGAATGCTGGTCTTGGAGAGGTTGGAACGGGCCAGTAAATTGTTCGGAATTTCCAAGGAACGTGGTCATCGGCATCCACGGCCGAAGCGGCGACCTTGAGTATCGTCCCATGCGTGCCTTGCTTCGAAGTCCCGCATACTCTGCCCAGTGCCCACGCAAAGGCCCTGCACACTTATGGATACTATATTGGTCCGCTCCTTTGAGCCAAAATGGACAAATTCTACGGAATGTTCTGAAAAACGCCCTCCGTCCCAAGGTGGTCTGTTCCGGGGACCCTTCGTGTTGACGCGAATGTGGCGCGCGAACTCGCCAAAGTTGCTCTGCAAACAAAAACTCGAAAAAAAAAGCCAGTCCCCTTGCAACTATACCCAACACTCCCAAAATCATCTCCCCTCTGTCGACCATCGCAGCTCCTACCCATTATGCCACCTAAACGCAAATCCGACCTCGTTGACGACGTGGAGAACGCGTCCGACGTAGCAAAACGCGCTCGCCTCGGCGACGAGGGCGCAGCTGTCGCGTCCTCCAGCAAGACTAAGACATCCAAGGCGACAAAACCCCAGTACGCGTCTTGGAAGGATGTGGTGCTAGAGGGTGAAGATGAGGTGAGGCAGCAATGGTGCTCGAGCACTCCGCAGGTTCTAATGTTGACCGTGTTTCATCACTTTGCCCGCGTCGCGTCGCGTTCCCGTCGCGTGCTTAGTGTGAAGTTCCTATCTAGTAAGCACATCTAGCCAACCACTTTCTATCCCATTCGCAACTTCTAACTCTACTCTACTTCGTTCCTCCCCTAGTGATGACTGCAACACCATTCGTCGTAAAATTCGCGCCCTCTTGAAGGCCCCTGACTTCAAGGTAAATTTCAGCCCGCCCTCCCTCCCTCTTCGCCTAGCTCTAACAATCATCCTCGCGCGTTCTCGTATAGGTCACTCATTGGTTGAAAGACATTGGCAACATTAATAGCAACTCCTATAATCGCTTCAGTACGTTATCAGACACGATTCCAAGTCCGTGCTATCACGCACCCTATTGATTTTGCTTCCAACGAATAGTGGCTCTCAGAGGAGCGGACCGCGGCGCCGAAAACGGAACCTACTACGCTGCGTATGCATCTTGTCCTTGGGCTGGTTGTAGCTCTGCCTTACTAACCGCCCGTCTTCTCAGCTACGTCTATTTCGAGAAAGTTCGCATCTTCGAAGGCAAGAAGAAAACCGCCACGCGAATTGCCGCTGAAGAAGGTCTCCCTTCGGCGCGTAGACAGTTAAGGGGCCTTTGGGGGCCTTAATGGTTATACAGGGTGTTCGGTCAATGACAGCCTGCCCCTTTTCTTGAAGTTCACCTTTACTTTGTATCATTATTTCTTACCTTGTCTATTGAGCTTCTTGGACCAAAGCTGTAGCGGCCGCCTCTTCATCCACTCAGCCGAAAGATCTCCATGGCACCCCACACCCTATTGTGGGGTATATTCCGTCTGGCGTTCCGAGGTCGGACTTGACTACCGTACTCCCTAATGGCCGTTCATCGTGCCGCCATTCCCTTCGGTTTGTTTAACCACAGCTTCTCTTTCGTTGTATTCGAATGCCGGATCTTCCACCTAGGCTACAACCATCGGGGACCATGCCGACTACTGTATGCGTAACCCTTCGCTCGACGTTTCAAGGTATTTCACCTGAATACGCGGCTGCTACGAGCGATAAATGTTCAATGAGTTACTATTCAGAGCTGAAGCAGAGGTTGATGGCTGCTATCACCGCTGATATCCGCCGAGCGAGCCACCCCTGACGCTTCACTTGCACCAAGCACGGCTTTTTCCTTCCAACTCTAAGCATCCCTATCACATGGTTCCGGTGCAACGACCTGATTTCTCATTTCCGATAAACCTGGTTCCACCGCAACTGAACAGTTTTCTACTAACTGAAGAGACTCCAGACGGGGACTTTCGATCCGAGTCGACCGATCTCCGAGATGTGTCTACCATGTCAAGGTAAATTTCTACCGCTATTCCTGTTTCCCTCCCGCAGAGGGGCTAGGGCTCTGAGCTTTCTTAGTCAAAAAAGACTATGTGCACCGGTCAGAGACCGCAGCTAGAATGAGCGATTGAGGTTGTCAAAGAGGTCCTCAATTCGCTGAAATGCACCACGGTGCGATCTGCAGACTCGGTTCTTCTTCCTCCCTCTTTGATTATTAACCACGCAACCTACCGGGGTTTATTAGCTTCTAAGCCCGGTGGTCCACCCTTCCATTCATTCAAACAAAGCTCCGCGTGGCAAGGCAAATTCCATTCTAGGGTATACTCCCTCCTTCCGGATTCTGACTCGACGGCTGCGCTTCCAGCTTGACACTCCGTTTCACTAATCCGAATATCGCCTATCTCCCCTCTTTCTTAACCCGAACCCATCCTTTTCTTGCAGCCCGATACTCAACCTTTCATCCGGCCCATTCCCGTCATACACCATATCCAGCGCCGAGTCTGCTACAGTCCTCTGCACGTCCTTCCCATCCTCACGAGGGAACGCGGTTGCTACGAGTGGCAGGGGATCTACAAGCCATCGCTGCGTCAAATTCAAGACCGACTGTTCCTCAGGAGTGCTCTGCTTATGCTTTTCGCTAGCTGCCATGATCGTTTCGTCCTGGGTGAGCCACGAGGAGGTGAATATGAGGATGGCAAGAAGGGCATAAAGAAGTAAAAGCGTGATGAGAATCATGACGGGCCCGACTGGATATTGGCCCAGTAGAGTTGGGACTATCTGCATGACATCGGTCGCTTCAGCAGGTTGGAGGGTCCCAACAGCGACACCCAGCATCATCCGCGCTAGGTGCTGGTTAAGTGCTGCTGTGACATTTGGCGCCATTTCCGTCATAGCGATACTCATCATCTCCGCAGCAAGTTTCTCCGTTGCAAGCTGCCAAAGACCTGGGGCCCGCATGACTGACGTGAAGTGGTCCGACGATGGTTCCTCTAGCAGCATTTCCCATGAGTTGCTTGATGGGTCGTATTGGACGGTTACATTTGAGAAAGTGACGTTGCAGCCAGTGTAAAGCGTGATGAATGGAGATGGTTGGATGTCCACTACAACGTCTGCTTGCCCAACTCCCCACTCGTTCGCAGCAACAACTTTGTGAGCATCCCAGCGCATTTGAAGTGCAAGGTTGACCGGATTAGCGGCTCGTTCGTCAGCGATAAAGTCGTAGAAGCCGGTCCTATGGCATCAAGGCGTTTCGTCAGCTAGACGGTTGGAAGCTGCAATGCTCCGATAGAAGCGACACCTATGATGGACTTTGTTGTGTGCCATTCACGACCCCGAAGATGTAATTTACGACATCCACGGGACAATTGACGACCCTTACGGGGTTGACGTATGGAAGGCCAGGATACCCCACTGGAGCGCAACTCAGGGTCTCGCCCTGCTCACTCCTTTGGCATTCGCGATTCAGAATGCGACAGTTAGCATGGGTGCTAAGCGTCTGTGCGGTGAAAGTCGTGGATGTCAAGTCTGTGCCTGCCCCTGGAACGACAATCGCGGCGTCAAACGCTTCCGCAAGGGTTATAGTGTTGAATGGGCTTATAGTTCGATTGCCTATTGCAAGGTACCCGGAACGGATAATTTCAGGATACTCTAAGGCCCATCCGCCAGAAGTTGAAAGACAAGCGGTAGATGACCATGTCGTGCAGAGAGTTTCGTTGAAGGCAACAGCATAGGGGTGCGAACCTAAGCCATTTTTGCTCGTTGGCAAGTCAATGAGGATAGAACGAGTTGTGGAATGGAGGTAAAGGTCTGCTAGCCCCACAGCATGGGACATAATCCAGATGGTGACAGCAAATGCAAATGCCTCAATGAAGAGTCGGGGGAGGAAGGAGCGATTTTTTGGACGGGCGGCATAGCGCCCAGTTTCGTAGATGGACATGATAGATGATGAGCCCAGCAAGCGAACTAGCAGCCCGTATCTGAGCAGACCCGCGGTTAGCTGACTGTATTGAGCGCATAACAAGGCGGTAAGCTTACTGCAGGGGGGTTGGATTCTGCATACCAGCCATTCGATCATCTGCCCTAGAGTTCTGTAGCCACTGCGATCCTGCTCGGTATGCGACTAACGTCATCAATATCGAGCTAGTATCTGAAATCAAATGGCTCTAATAGAATTACGGTTGAGATTATGAAACCCAGAACTATTGCAGCAGGTTTATGCTCACCACTAGCGCAGAAAATGTTAGCACGCACAGGTTGGTCGTGACCTCGGCCCCAGCTGCTGGAGCTTGACCCTCATACACAATGAACGATCCATTGCGTATTGCGGCGTTCAGACCTTTACCCCCTTGTGCATTTACGTATTGCCGAGTAAGCAGCCAACCTAGAATCAAGGACACGGATCCCAAAGTGATGAAAACAACAAAGGCCGTCGGGATAAACCCGAACAGTCTACGCCGTGGGTTGGTGTCCGTGATAAGGAGCTCTGGTTCGGTGGCGCTCGGTCTGTGATCATTGTCCTGGTCTAGCTGTTGTGTCGAGGTGCCCGTAACTGATGAAAAGGATGAACGTTGAAGGGCTGTTTGTTCGTTAGCGTCCATACGTGTAGTCGCGGGGATTTAAGCTGAGTTGTTCACGATCATCAACATGAAGACATTGGCTTTAAGCAATGGAGAGCATTAGATGCAGCCAAGGAAGAGGAGAATTTGTGACGTGAGCGATTCGATTCTGAGTTATGTTGATGCGGCTGTGTTTGCCAAACACACTGAGCCAACCCGTTATCCCCAGAAGTGAAGGAATGAGTAAATTGATCCCCGACATAGCCATCTCTCCAATGAAACCATCTTCGAATCTCTGTTGACAACGGTAAGTGGGTTCGAAACCTTAGAGCCGACTTTGCAAACAGCGGGGTCGGGTAAGTAAGCCTGGGTTTCTCCATGTGTAGATTTAAAGTTTCAGCTGTGGTCTAACTGTAGCTATTCGTGTTACAATAAACTTGGCTAAGTTTGAGTCACATGAGAATGTTCGCCAAAGCGCTCAGTGCTGAAAACAGTCGGGGCATGAAGAGAGACATGCAACGTCCGGCCCACTCGGCGATGTCTTTAATAGGACTGGCTTGAGTACCTAATCAAAAGCATCACTGTGATTTTGCTCACGAAAAAGGTAACCTTGTTTCGCTGAAATGCATGCGGTAGCAGGCTGCATGCTGCTACCAAATATTTGTCGTATCAGGTAGCTGTGTCGATCAGATACCTATCCGACCGCGAAGGTCTCGAAGATCGCTCGAGAGCTGTAGGTGTGACGGAACCTTGTGTCCATCAGCTCGCCTGATTTCGCACGGATACAATTTGGTTCCCGGATGTAGACGAGGGACTACTGCGGGACCGCAACTTCGCCGGCTGTTTTGACCAACTTGAAATCCCAGCACACCAATGGATTTGACCCCGGACAAGGAAGCCCGGAGAAAAGACGTTTGCGCTGAAGCAGAGCAAGCATTTAGAGAGAGTTTGTAAGCGCATTTGCTCGTCGGTGAGTGTTAGTTCACCTAACCCATCAGGGATCCGGCGGCCGCTTTCCACGAACAACGTTGAGAAATGCTCCGGTGAATTCAGCTAATTGCCACCCGGTTACGAGCACGGCGGAAGCCCAGTGGAAAGTAGCTGAGCAAGAGCTCGGGTGTCAATCATATCGACCAGCCGACCTTCCGCCGTCCTCACGAGGACAAAGCCCCAAGAAAGGGGGGGGGAAGAACGCCCAGACGAAAGTCTAAGGCGATCGGCCATGGTGCTTCGGTCTGAAAAACAGGATTCGACCGGCTGCTATAACCCGCAAAGAAACTCCACGTTTCTACCCCCGGTAAGCAAGAGAGATAAGAAAAAGTTATTTTGGGTGGTCAAGGTTAGGGCAACGGGAATGCAGTCTAATCACATTCGTGCTTGGGAGTCATGATACTATGAGGGACAACATTGCGCGGGGAAAAGGGACCGAAGACCCAAGGCACGTATTGTGGTGCAGTGTGCCACTTCTTACGTAAAGCGGAAGATGCCAAGGTTGTGTTACGACCGGCGCCAAGCAAAGGTTAAGTTGCCGGTCGTTACCGCGCGTCACGATCAAGCCACAAGCATACTTCGGCGTTGATGCGTGGCCGGCTGGAAGAGGAACACCCCATATGATATCTGAGTTCTGTTACATCTCCCACTGATCGTCGTTTGACCTCTGTGTTACGATTGGGGTTCCTCGGATGGACCTTTATGAATTTGAGGGCGAGGCGTCCTGAGCACAAATGAGCGAAGACAACATCGATAAGACGGCATCGTGACTGAGGAACTAGAAGCAGACGCTTAGCCGGTTCCGAACCAGCTCGAAACAAGGTTAAAAAACGACGGCGCAATTTTGAGGCTCGGAATATATATATCGTGATATAACTTTAGCTCAAGGGTCCGAAGGCCCTTCCAAGCTCCAACGTAGCCATAAGTCAAGTCCTCTCCTGCACTGATGAGCGCTTTTCTCTCTCTGAACTTCAGCGATCCGCTTGTGGAAGTTGTGAAGAAGTTTTGGGACCTAGGTTTTACTGCCTTTGGCGGACCTCCAACTCATTTTCATATCCTTCATCGTCGATTCGTCACAAAAGCTCGATGGATAACCGACGAACAGGTGAGCTGATATCCGGCGCTTCGCTGCTATCCGTTATCTTGGATATATATTGACCGGGAGGTCTATCGTACTCCCAGTTTAAAGAGCTTTTCGCCTTGACGCAGTCCTTACCTGGCCGTAAGTGTGAATTTTGAATATCTAACAGAGGATCTTATATTAAGCGACCGGCCACATCTTTCCAGCCGCATCTACCAAAATGGCATATTGTATAGCCCTGGGGCACTCAGGATTTACAGGAGCATGCATCGCATTTCTCTTTTGGAGTCTCCCTGGTGCCGCTGGAATGTTTGGCTTTTCGCAAGGCGTGGCATCCGTCGGCGAAACCCTCCCCACTTTGGTCTACGCTCTTCTTTCCGGCTTGAACGCGTCGACAGTCGGTATTGTCGCTGTCGCGGCGGTCCAACTCAGCGAGCGCGCCATTACAGACCCACTGAGCCGCCTCATCATCATATTCACGGCAGGCGCAGGGATGCTGTACAAAGCGTTGTGGTATTTCCCGGTGCTCATGATATTTTCGGGACTGATGACGTGCTGGTATGATGTTTGGGGTGGGCACGGGCTCGCGAAGCGGTTGGAGAAGTACTGGAGAAGAATGAAAGACGCCTTCACAGCAAAGGTGGCCCGGCGCAATCGCCCTCACCAGGAGGAAGCGGCAAACCAGACTCAAAGCGAGGGATTAGAGCTTTCCGAAGTCCGAAAGGCCTCCGCAGATGATGAAGTCGTCACGACAGGCTTACCAGCAGTTCCAGAGCCGACGGCTTCGGGTTCCGTCGTTCAGCGCGGTGGACCCGGGCCACGCTCTTCCTCACACTCTATCCCGCTCTCGACACTTCCTCGAACTCCACCATCAAACATTTCCAATCAGTTACCCCAACGACCATCCCCGTCCCCACCGCTCACCGTCGCCATGGGGCTGGGGATACTCATCGCATTCTTCGCCTCGTTCATTACCCTCCTAGTCCTTCGTGGGACTCTCCATAACGCTCCTCTCCTCCTTAAACTCTTCACCAACCTGTATCTCGCTGGCACAATTATTTTTGGCGGGGGTCCGGTGGTCATCCCCCTTCTCCGAGAATATGTTGTTACCGAAGGGTGGGTGTCCAGCCGAGACTTCTTGTTGGGACTGGCCATCATACAGGCCTTTCCTGGACCAAACTTCAACTTCGGCGTGTATCTCGCCGCCCTTACTGTTAAGGGCACCGGCATTCCTAGCATTGTGGCTGGTATCCTGGGATGGGTCGCTATTTTCCTCCCCGGGTTAACTCTCGCCACATGTGCGACATCCCTCTTTCCCCCCATCCGAAAGTACAAATTTGTATCTTCGATGCTGAGAGGAGTGAACGCGGGAGCAGTCGGGTTAGTCTGGACTGCCGTCTATCGCCTTTGGGAGATTGGGTATCCGACTCCGAAAGCAACCAGTGGGTCCAGTCTGGGTTTGGAGCCGTGGTGGGTTGTGGTAGCGCTATGCGCCTTTTCTGGGACCCGTTGGTTTAAAGTTCCAGCTCCGGTTTCGATTCTCGTAGGAGGCGTGATGGGCATTGCTTGGTGGGGTGCAGTCGGGAGACGAGGGACGGCTGTTTTCACTCCTGCATGAGTGACGACAGCCAGTATGTTGCTTCTTTCAAATTCGGTATCCTATGTCACTTTTGACAGACTTACCACTCTGTATACTACCAGATATCGGTCAGAACGGAGTTGATAAAAATCTATGCGGCCCAAAGATAAAGCGGTTTAATGCATAGTCCTATAGCATACACGGTTTAAGGTCATTGTACGTGGGGTGTTTTCCTTCGAAGGGCTTCTGCATAGGCTGCTAAAGAGTGTCCCGGTGAGATGTGCGGCAGTGCCAAAAGCAAGATCTAAGGAGACTGCATGACCTGAACATATTCGGCAGATGAGCGAGTTCGGATGGGACTGCTGGTCTTGGGCGGGGTCGAGCAGGCTCATAAATTGTTTGGAGTTTGTCTGCATATTGAAATCGATGTTGGGGTGTGAACTCGCTAGATCGGTTCTGGGAATCCCGCGCAACCGCGTGGTCGCCCCAATACATGGTTCATTCGACTGGAGATTTCATATTCGCATGCACCCCATTCTTTTATGAAAACGCGTATTTAGGGATACGGACGACATCACGTGCGGATTAGCTCGTGGCGACACCATTTACTACTAGGTCGTAGTTAACATACTGTACCTAACGGCGTGCAGTGCGAGGGTCACGATAAGAGCAACGGCACGACTTTCAAATCGAAGGCGGGAAATTCATAGACTCGACGGAGTCCCATCAAGTCGGAGGGGAAAAAAGACACGTCTTCCTCGACGTGCGCCATAAAGCTGAAATGATATGACAGCCCCCTACAGCTGATTACGATGCCGTGAAGACTATGCATCCTGCAGTATCCGCTGCTCCTCCACCCTCCCGCAACCCTGATGAGTCAATTGGCTGTTCTAGTTTATTTTTCGGAGTGGGTGATCCACAAGATAGCCGTGATTGACGAGTCGGAGGATTCCGGAAGAGCTGCCAGGTGGGTCTCGACTTTCTGAGCCGTAGTAGGGTCCGAAGCCGATGTCGGTTCTGTCAGACGGTGATCGCACAGGTTGAGTGAGAGGTTAAGGGAGAGAACCAATAAAATTGCTCGACGTACCGTCTAAGAGAAGGATTTCGATGTGCACGCAATAGCCAGGAAAGCTCTTTGAGCCTCGCCGCCACTGAGGCTGGACCAAGGCCTATCCCAGACTTCTGTGCTCAATGACCAGGATTCTCCAAGTTCAATTGCGGCTCGTTCGATATCAAAACCTTCTTCGGATTTCTTCCGTGAGCGATAAGCGCAAACTTGTCGGATAAAGGCTCGAGGAGTCGAAGGAAGAAGTGACGGCCTTTGAGGCACGTAGAGTAGGGTACGGGGAGATACTGAACGGTCCTGGACTGAACGGTTTCGGACAGGTCCAAGACCGGTCCTGGACCGGTCCTGGACCGTCTTGCTGGAGGTCGGCCTAATCCCTTGTCCAAAACCGGCCGAAAAGAGGCGCGTGCCTGTTACGAAAATGTCATTGAGGAGGTCAGAGCGATCCTCAGTCGGCCGGAGAATAATAGAGAAGAGTTTGTATTTTCAATTCATAAGAGAAGATAAGCATGTATTATAGTTGTATCGAAAATAACGGTTGCCGAAGCCGCGCGGGTTTGATTTTAGGGAGCTCTACCCTCTATGTATTATGTAAGCAAAGCCCCTGTCCAGAACCGGTCCAGGACCGTGTCCAAAACTGCCCTCCAGGTTGTCGGTACCGGCCAACGGTCCAGGACATGTCCAAAACCTCCGCGGAGGTAATGGCCTGTACCCTAACGTAGAGTACTTTGGGACGATAGTTTGCTATTCCGTACTCTTTTGGTTTCCTCAGATGAAAAAGGTGAATGGTCAACAGCGGTGGCGACCTCCGAACAAACCAGCCTACCTTCCCTACAGCAGAACATATCCCTCCTAGTTTCATAAATGCATATGATAGAAGATGATCCCACAGGCGGACGAGGGGTCTGTATCTAGTAGGTTGTGGGTTAGTTAAACCGGTTTAGCGCAAGAAGACTTAGGGAGCCCACTGGAAAGGTGTTGGATTCAGCATGGTAGCCAGGAAGTCACTCGCTCTGGAGTTCTGTAACCACTGGGATCACTGTGTAGCCAGCCGCTGGGGCTGGGATACAGGTCATCGGTGTCAGTCACTCTGGACACCTGTACAATCTCGACGGGAAAAAGAAAGAATCCCCAGGCTACCTAGGTCTCAGGGTCCCAGTGGATTAGAGTGGATTTCGACTAGCGTATTGCAACAGATACACGGGTGCGGTTCTGGGGTCCCGCGGAGTATCAATTTGATGCAGGTGCCGCCCATCCCATATATTCAATCCAATGAAGGACGCGAAGAAAAATGTATTGAAAGGTATATATGTATAGGTAAATTCGACTTCGCTATTACAACGAAGGTGGGAGATTGGAAGGCTTACCAATGCCAGCTTGGGATCTTGACTAGGAGCAGGCGAGCGTGTCAGCTGGTGCCCTGCACTAAATGCAGGTAATAGATGAAGCAACCTAGCCGAATTAATGGCATAGAAATGGTATGGGAGTGGTCTTAGTAAAGGTATTCGCATGCGAGGTGTTCGACTCTGCTCACGCGACCATGAACTTCTGGACGATCAAACCGGTGTTATCTATACAAGGAACCGAGTCTGTCAGTAAAACTGATGCGTACATATTTAGGCAAAAAATAAGCTTTCTGGTCCCGTGTGTCAACCGGAAGTTGAGAATCTGGCTTTCATTGAAAACTGGACTGGCTCCTCACGATGCCAAAGGGAACCCGTCAGTATAAAATGAGATGATGAGGGGAGTAGGGGGTCGGGGGCAGCATTGATTATGTCAACACGTACAGATCCAGTGCTAAACGAGACGCGGGCCGAGCTGTGTTTGGGCGAGAGGATTGAACTGCTAAGCGGAGAAGCTCGAACGCGCGGCGTTGTCGTCAGATTCTGTTGTTTGTCAGGCGAGTACAGTTAGTTTTGAACTTGGGTAGAGTTCGTTTTGGACATGGGAAGAGCTCGGGCAGCGCGCGCTGAGGTCGGTCAAACAGGGACACTTGCCACCCTGATACTTTCAGGAACAACGGGCACGGGTGTTCAGAGGAAGCCTGGGTCGGGGAAGGAATCCAGTGTCAGCCCGTGGGCAATCACCTGCCGCGCAGTTCACAGTGGATCCGGCTCAGTACGCGACTAGTGTCATCAGGACCGAGCTCATATCTGAAATTAAATGGCTCTAACAAAGCGTCATCGGAATCATGGCTGCCAGAGATGTCACAGCTGATACTATACTCACTACAAGTGCCGAAAATGTCAACACTCTCAAGTTGACAGTGGCCTTTTGTCCGGCTGCCGGAGCGTATACGATGAAAGACCCATTCCGCACCGCTGCAACCTGACCTTTCCCGTCTTGTATCGGCTCATATTGTCGAGCAAGCAGCCAACCCAGTATCAAAAAGGCAAACCCCAGAGTAATAAAGAGAACAAAGACTGTCCGTAGGAAACCTAATCATTCATGAAGCGCGTTGGCATCTGCTATCTGGAGCTCTGGTTCAGAATGACTGTCATCTTTCTCTTGAGGTTGTCCGAGATTGATGCATTGGGCGAGCGTTGAAGGTCGGCGCGTTCATCGGCATAAGACATGGTCCATGGGTCCATGCGGATAGTCGCAAGTAGAGATGACCGACGACCTGTGTATTTGGCCCACTTAGGAATTCGTGGAGCAACGTGATCATTTGAAGTTGTTTACATAAGCAGATCGGCCCATTTGTGCCGAGGTCGTTTTTGTTTGTCGACATCTGACCGCTTCCGGAATTCCTCAGACATGCTACAAAGGATAAGCTGAACGGGCAAGCATGAGTTTCCCCATAAGCGCAGTCAAAGTTCCAGCTGCCGTCTAATGGCAATTAATCCCTTCTCGGAGTAGATGTAGCTGATGTCATAGTCGAATGGGATCATAGTCAAAGCATTCGATGCTCAAAACAGCCTGAGTCTGTGCTTACGATCCAGCTTTGTTTACGTAACCGAGTGTGTCGAGCATCCCGCAGCCCCCGAACGAGTGCATACACATCGCAATCGTCGATAGGGTTGCTGAACGGGGTAAGCAACAGTGCCCCTCTGCATGTTCTACGGGGGTGTCCGGAATGCCGCCGGCTGGTCTCGGTCGTCTCTCCAGGAACTCCCTATCCCAAGCGGCTCTCGTGCAGCTGATCCAAGTAATAAGATAGGCGCTTCGAGTCTCTACAGAAATGAGGTTACAGTCAAGACGATTCTTTGTTCTCCTAGGTGGATAATCATAGAGGTGTCGAAGGTTCCAACGCGAGCCTTGCCTAAGAGAGTTAATAGCTTACTGTAGGGACGGTGATGGCCATTGAATCCCCTGCACTAGAGCTCTGTAACCGCTAAGATACGGCTCGGTACGAGAATAATGACATCAATACTGGACTTGTATCTATCATTGAATGGCTCTAATCCGAAGTTCAGACGAGTGTTCGCTGGTCGGGATCCAAGCTAGGCTTTCGACGTTCAGATAGTCATTCGCCCCAGTTAAACAGTCGAGAGAGATCGATAATTCATGCGCTTAGAAAAGACAAGGGAAAATTTACAGACGAGCGGCCGATCCAGGTTGATGCGGCTGTGTCGCCTTATAGCCGCCTCTCACTCATATGTGCCACTGGCAAGAAACAAACGGCTGGTGGGAGTTGGCACCAGTTACCCCTGAGCGAATTATTTCTAGCTGGGGTAAATTACAGCACCGCCGGCTAATTGTACTCAACTATCTTTACGCGAACACCAAGTCCATAATCCCAAACGATGAACCAATGAGTAACCCGTCGGATTTCAACTCTCAGCGCATTTCAATGAGGTCGTCTTCTTAATCTCGGCGATGGCGGCCAAGATGTCCCGAAAGCCTGAAGTCAACGTGCCAAACAGCTTTAAGGTCCCCGGTCCCCGCTCAGGGCCGGTGTGGTCCCTCAGCTCTGGGCTTTGATCGACCCTTACCGACCCTCCCGTTTTTCAATAGATCTCCCCTTCCCCACAACCGGCTCAGTTCCTCATCCCAAGCTGCTCTTTTGTGTGAGCTCTCTGGTTCTTCCCGCTGGCCTTCGGCACGTAGCCGCGATTACCAAGTCGCAGTGAATTACATGGAGCTAGCCAAACGACCGAGACTAAGTAAACAAATGTTTATACATACACAGATATGTGGATGAGGGAGGGCAGGCTTTGTTCATAAGACCATCTGTGCACTGGAACTCGACTGAAAGATGTGGCTACATTTTATCACATAATACAGGCGAGTTGAGAAAAGAATAGTGAAGAAAAGAACATACAGCACCGGTTTTCACCGGTACAAGAAGAGCATGAAACATAATGTAAAGGAAATCATAACGTCGAACGAATGCTAAAGAAAAGGAATCGGAGAGGCGCTTAGGAGGAGAATTGGGCGTGCTCGTACGAGTCAGCAGCATAATGATCGGTTGGCAGAGATCCAGTGCCTGCAGCGAAGAGATTGGAGGGAAAAGGAGGCATCGATTGGACTTGCTGGGGATTTGAGTTTCGGAAATGACCAGCGGTCCCGAATTCGTAGCCATGGGGGCCAGCAAAGGGCATCCACTGCGGAGAGAAATCGGCGTTCGCCATTATCGCTTCTGATCCTCCCTGAGTGAATAAAGGTATCATCACGGGAATGGAGAACGCTTCTGGAACAGGGCCCGAGCGGGTAGGTAGGGCGTCCTCCACATTGGATGAAGTCGGAATCCAGCATGCGTCGACAGAATCGGCAATTGGACTAAGCGCCAAGGACCCGGCTTCAAAAAAGCCTTCTTCGCAAATTTCTGTGGCGTCCGTGGGCGCTGGAGATGGAATAGTGGTAGTCGAAGCGGCTGGGCGGCGGGCTCTTGATCTTGGGATACGATTGACCTTCGGTTTGGCAGACGGAACGTAGCTCCACAGACCTCCCTTTCCGGCCATTCCACGGGCGCGGGGGCTTTTGACAAAACATTTGCAACGGGTAAGGTTGTGCTTGACGTTTTCCCTGACGGAGGTGTAAGTGCCGATGGTCGCGGAGCGGAGCAAAAGCGGAGGTTTCATGAGTGACTTACACTAGACGCTTTTTGTCCGTGTAATCGTTGGGAAAGATCTTCGTGATAACGTCCCTTATCTCATGCGAACGAAGTGGCCCGTGCCGAAGGATAATCGCCATCAATGTCGGCATCGAGGGCGGCCTAACGACCCCTTGATGGAGCAGAGTCGCACGGATTCTCTGAGACAGCCTCAGTAGAGATGCATAATGACGACTCGTCACCTCCTCGCGAGGGTGTGGATTATTGAAGCTCGGTACAGCCGTGACATGGGGGATCGAGATTTCGGGATATTCGTGGAACGCGCCTGGGGTCGAGCCGTCAGCCAAAAAGCATACTTTTCCAATAGTTTGCATACCTTGGGCTGAGCTCAATGGGTATGGAAGATGGGTATCGATTACTGACGACATCAGATGGGCTGCTCTTGATGTAAGGGTGGTACTGGATAGAGGTGATCTTTTGGATCGGTTACCCTCGGCCTTCCTTTATACCGTTGGGCATGTCGGTGCGCTTTAAGCAGTGGTGCAAGGGTCGTGGTAGATAGACTCTTTTGAATCTTCCGAACGGAGCTTTTCTGACAGGGTGGTGCAGGGGATGATCTCGGTACGCCTTTCCGGATAGTTTGTGTCATCTTCGATCGTCATTTCCAGTAGGCTCATGCACAGGATTCGAGATGGGAGAGAACTTCCTGATTCAGGGAAAATGATTTTTCTGAATTAGTGGTCTGGACGAGTGGGGGAAAGAAGAGTTCGGAGGAGGGCTTGATGGCCTCGCGGCTAGCGCGACCCCAGAAGAAGCCAGCTACTCAACGCTTCTCCGATCCCGGTCTTCACTGGAATGTTTATCGGCGGTGCTTGTGCATAACTCCCGCAGCGATCATCTCGCTGGCAATGGATCCTTTGTTGTTAGCAATAAAAGCAAGTCCGTTAACTCCGCGCCGTTGTGTGTATTCTGACAGCTGGCGAGGATGGCAGCCCCTCCGTCCGGATCCACAAACCCCGAAACCCTAGCTCAGTTCGGACGAGTTCAGTTAGCTGAAGCCGTTACTATGGTGCTTCTTACGCACTGCTTATGGACTGGTTTACGAGTAGCCGGTGTTAAGAAAAAGGTTCGAATTGTTGAGAAAGGGTTTAACCATATGCGCTTGCGAGTTGGGGAACCCGGCGACCTATACTGCGCAGACCAATCCTAAAAAATCAGTATATCGGCGGAGAGAAGGAGTCTGATACTCCCCTCCGCACTCACGGGAAACGCTCGCGATCGATGTGGAAGGAGGGCAACCCGACGACAAGGACGCTCCTGCCTTTCTCTCACAGCTCGCTTAGACAGGCTTTGCACTAGCACCGCGCTATGCACTAATCGGCTCGACTTGCATGGCATGCTCGATGTCAGTCGGTTTTCCGGGACGTTTGACATCTGCGTAGAAGGCAGCTCGGCCAGTTGAATCTTGGTATGCTCCGGCCCACTGCCCTACCTCGACTGACAGAACAAGTGCTTAAAGCATGCTGAATTTCGTTTCGGGAAGATCTCTGGCTCGATTGGCTCGTAATGCGCCTAACGAAGTTCATGTGCGGCCGGCCCGAAGGGGCTCCCCCAACCAGACCTCCTCCGCATGCTCCAACGATCTTTCTTTTTTCCATTGTTTGATCCACAACTTTAGCTCGGTCCTACTGAAATCGTCGCCGAAATTTTAGATAGGTCGATCTATTCCAAACCCACCGTCCATTCATTGTGTATGGCTGAGAATCGGTCGCCTCGGTCACAGCTCATCGGATCTAAAGACCAGCCAGCACCATAAAGGCGTAGTTCTGCCTATCTAAAAGGAGCACTTCGCTGCCAACTCTACCTGTTGCCCGACGGTATTGGTGTCGAGGGAAGCTCCACGTTGATCTCGATCACCTCCTTCACCTGGGGGCTGTCCACGTTTCCGTCGGCGACGCCTCCCGTTCGCCCCTACTGATGAATCACATGTCACTGCAAGCACGTACGCGGCTTCTGCGAACGAGCATCGTAATCAAGAAGCAACGTCCGGGTCGCGAGGACGATATCAGGGAAGGGTTGAGCCTTCGAAACTAAAAGTCTATGGAAAAGCACTGGAAAAAAAGAAGATAGCGCGTAGAACAAACAAAAGGACTACACAATGTAGAGAGACAAAATAAGTTCCGACCGATGCCATCAGGCAGGACCCTTGTGACTAGAGTCGCGTCCGGCCCACCACACCCTCCAACGACTTCATCATGTTTTTGGCGCAAGTCGTAGTCAAGGGACCCTTCCATTCTATGCTCACACGCAGTGGTGCGTTGAGAAATGGTTTCGATCTGTGGGCAAAGGGAGAAAGATGGGCTAGCGCTATCTCCATGCCCAAGTCGTCCTTTGGTTCTTTCGTCACCCGAATAGAAGATATTCCGGCCCATGGTATCTCCAAGCTACCAGAATTCTCTCTATGAGCAACTTGTGGCTCTTTGTGATGCTTCATCTCGGGGGGCGGGAAGTGGTACATCCAATCCGTCAGAAGCTTAGCTCTCCAATACGGAATCTCGACCTCGTTGAGGTGAGGGAAGATCTCCATCAAGACCAGGGCTAGGTCGTGCACGCCCAGCGTGCGTGCGGTGCTCTCCTTCTCTGGGGAGATTATGAAACGCCGGACGGAGGGGAACACCATCTTCGCGTCCCGCAACCACGCGTACGCGGGCTCGTCGAGGTCGCCAAGCTCGATGGTTTCCAGTTGAAAATGGTCGATTATTCTGAATATTCGTTCTAGATGCCAGACCGAAGCTTGTCGGAATGTGAGATGTCGGATGTTGCTGAACTTGCTTCGGCTCTCCGCATGTTCGCTCGACACGTTTATTTCCTGTGCGTGCCCGTCAACACCTACCACGATGAAGGAGACGTGTTCCAGTGATAGGGCATGAGTCATAAACTCGAGGAGCTGCTGGTAATGTAGTTCGTGAAGCGTACAGCTTCGGAGAGTGAGTCGCTCAAGGTGATTGAACTGGAATGGGGTGTCTTCCACAGAATCGGTCACCGAGGGTATCTTCGGGACAATTCTACCGGTAATAGAGATCGAACGGAGCTGTGGCATGCGAGGGATTTGGAACGTTGTAGTGAGATGGCTGGTGGAACCCACTTCATACGAGAATTCCCGGAGGAATGGGAAGTCAAGCTCCGCTATCACACTTGCCAGAAACGGGTCCTTGATATCGGCCGCAATTAGTTCGAAAGATTTCATCTTTGGCTGGCATTCGCGGATGAAGGATCTGATTTCCATCATAGCCTCCATCTCTCGCGAAGTGATAATGACCGAGCAGTCGACCCCACAGTCCCCCGAGCGCTCAAGGCAGAGACGCCCAAATTCAATCTGCTTTGGCGATGTTATCGTGATGGTCGTCCATAGTTGAGGAGTTAATTTGACGATTTCTCGCATGCGGGAGTCGACAAGGGACAGACAAAGAACATCCAAATAGTGTTCTTCAGGACGAGTGGCGAAGAGCAGAACTCGAGAGATCAGCTCTACCGGCAGAACATCATGGATAGACCTCCGCTGTTTCTGGACGCTTGTTGACCTGACTTTCCACCGCCGGAGCATGTATGTGCTTTTGTTCAGGAGGCGCAGGCTGTGCTTCTGTATGTATCCGTGGTTTTCGCAAGGCCTATCAATAGTAGGTATGCCGAAACGTTTCAGTATGGAAAAATAAGTGAACGATGTTCTCTTGACTCGCCTTGAGTAATGACGCAAAGTTGTTGGAGGGCTCCCCGCCGTCCCCAAGTAGCTGCGGTATTTTGCTTGTCGACACAAACGATGGCAGTGCTCACAAATCGAAACAAGCAGATCCGCAGCGCTGCCTGAAGGAGCAGGATAAGCGCCACCTTCAAGTAGCAAGGATTGTCTTTTCAAATCCGATGCGGAATGTGTCACCTTGAGCGGGTGCGATAGGGCAGAAGCGCGAAGCCAAGATGAAGGGCTTAGGTAAGTTGCGTCACACCCCCAACGTCATTTGACTTTATTTGCTGAAGGGGTCTCGTGGTATCACGAATTCCTCTCGTCCTCCACGACCTCCCTTCACTTCCTCCAGCATCCAGTGCCCTTTACCCTGCGCCTGAGGCTCGATCCAAAATGCTCCTTCAAAATCTGGCCGCCGTATCCGCTATAGCTGGAATAGCTGCGGGTGCCTCTTTACCTTCCGGCCGCTCGAGCCCAGGCTCACACGGACAATCACCGCTCATTACCCAGGAGCCTCAGCAAATCATCTACGATGTCAGGAGGTTCCATGTCGGCTCCAGTGGAGAATTGGATGAAATCTTGCATCACGCAAAGGCTAGTCTCGATTCCATGAGCTATTGGGGTTGACCTTCGAATGTAGACTGACCAGGGTCTGTCTTATCTAGTCGTACGACCTCGATGTATGGAGAGTCACGCAGGACGACATCGACATCTATTTCCCTGAATCTGCTGCGATTCCAAATATCTTCCAGACGAAAAATTCTACCGCGCTCTGGCCATCTTGGACACCAATGTCACCAGTGAACACTCTCGCCAACCATCCCTACCCCACGATCGGGACTTGGAATCTCACTACCCTTCACAACTGCTCCTTCCATAACTCGTTCCATGACTGGCTTGATATAAGCTCATTCATGCAGCAAATGGCCGAGGACTATCCAGATATCGTGCGAGTCGTCCGAATCGGTCGGACAGCCGAAGGAAGAGACATCGTTGGTCTGGACATTGGCACGCGCGAGAGAAATAAGAAAGGCAAGCCAAAGAACTGGAGGAAACATAGGACGGTTATCCAGGGTGCCCAGCACGCTAGGGAGGTACGTATGTTCCGACGCCATCCGAATAACCCGTCGCTGAACCAATTTGTTACATTTATTAGTGGATAGCGACATCTACGGCTCTATATTTTGCTCACTCTCTTCTCGTTAACAAGAAAGAGCGAGGCTCGATGGTCAAACTCCTCGAACGAATGGTTCGCCTTGCATAAACTCTCGAGTGCTCCAACTCTAAATCACGTCACTTTCGCTTCAGGACTTCACAATCATCCCAGTGCCCAATCCAGATGGATATGTCTACACTTGGGAGCATGAGCGCCTCTGGTACAAGAATCGTCAGGACGTAGTCGGTGGTGGCACCAGATGCAAGGGTCTGGACCTCAATCGGAACTGGGTGAGGGTGCTTTGCAACTCGCCTAACGATATTCGAGACTCTGACGCACTTCCTTCCTAGGGCTACGAGTGGCAGCCTGGCTCCGATCACAAAGTCTGCGCAGAGTGGTACCCTGGCGAACACGCGTTCGAAGCGCTTGAAACACGTGCCATTTCATCTTACCTGAAGTGGACACCAAACATTCGAGCGTTCATCGACTTGCGGAGTTACGGTCAGCTCAGTAAGTTCATATATCGCTATTTTTGGATATGCCGTTCTGCTCGATTGCTAATTCGCTGCTCGTTTACGAAATTTCTAGTCATGCACCCGTTCTCGCACTCGTGCAAAGTGCACGCAAAGGACGAAGAAAATTTGATCGAGGCTGGGTTAGGCATGGCGAAGGCACTCACGAAGAGACATGGCACCCACATGATCGCCGGGTCCTTATGTGAGAAGCTCTACAGGTGAGAATTCTGCGCGGGCACATGACCAGACTTCGTGTGCTTACCCTCGGTTGGTTCTAATCTAGTGCGGGCGGTAACGTCATCGATTGGGTCTACGCGGAGGCGAAGGTCTCCGTCGCATACTCTGTCATGTTGAGAGATACTGGCACCGTAAGTTGGGTATGTAACGCCGATCGGCACCTTCATCTGACGGACGTTCCCTTCCCCAGTACGGTTTCCTCCTGCCCGCGACTATGATCCGTCCAGTTGGAGAGGAGACTGCCGATATGGTTGCCTACCTTGCGAAGTGGATCAAGACGGTACGTGCTTGAATGCGGACCTATGGGGTTTTGGGGTGCTGACCCTTCACCGCGATTTAGCGCCACCCATAAGTCTTTCACAAATTCAACGCACCATATAACATCCAGTAAGTCAAGTTGTGACCAGCTCTCGGTACCTACACTTGGGATTTCTTTTGTCTACCCCTCTCGTGTATCAATATGAGGTTTTTGTGCTGTTCCCATTCTCCTGTGGATCAGCCCCAGACGAAACGAAACAACTTCGACACTAACTTGAGAAAAAGAGGCTACGGTACAATAAGAGAGTACAAAAAACCAAGCCAGAGAGTTAAAGACAATACGCTTCCGTATGCAGCTCCACTCCACCAAGCCTGCTAGCCATAATAGGTCCGATGTCTGCCACAGCGTTCCTCGTCTCTGACGTCAGCCTCTCCGGTCCACTGGCCGCAACCGCCAACCCTCCTCTTGACGAATTCGATGCAACCACATCTTCAATAAACTCTTGTAGGACATCTCGAACCACTGGTTTCGCTTCCGACACTTCAGAGTTCCGGAGTGGGGGTAGGTCTTCTGGGCTGCAGTAGCACGTGACGAAGAACCGGAAATGGACCTCTAGGTCGAGAGCGGAGTCGGAAGCTGCTTTTGCGATCGCTTGGAATTGGCGGTTGAACCATAAGATGGCACCTGAGGAGGGGGAAGTGTGCGTCAGTCAGTGGAGTCCATTTCACCGTGTGTGGGTACGAGCCGCGACGTACCGTACGACTTGATGCACCAGACGAAAAGTACCTTCCTCGTCCTTATGTTTCCAGTAGCCTTCCCTAGTCTCCTGTCCAGCACAACACGACCAACAATGTCGTCCAAGATACCAAGTGTGAAGGTTGCGCCGGAGCCTCCAGAAATCAGGAGCACGTTCTCGCTCTGAGCGAAGTCAAAAGATGGACCCCCAAATGGACCGTCGATCATGACGCCAACCCGACGGCCCTCCGTAGACTCGAACTCGTGGATTTCTTCGTGTCTCTCATGTTCTCCGGAAACGGGGAGCAATGCTATCGCAGATCCTTTGTCTTCCGGGAGTTCTGACCGGGCTAAACGGTTCAGGGCAGCGGACCAATCTCCACAGTTCCGGGCGGCGAGGATTATCCCGGAACCATAGCGCTCAAAGTCCGCCTTCTCGTTAGACGGGTAATTTGCGAATGTGGAGATGGTCGGCGGAGCGTTGAGGATCGACAGGGGATGTTGTTCGAAAACACGGCCATCGAAGAATATCCGGATACGAACATGCTGCCCGGCGATCCACCCTCCTGAGACATCAGGAATGTGGATCTACGAGACAATTAAGCGATAAAGGGTGAGCGGTAGATCGAGGAGAGGGAGTATGCAAGAAAAGGCTAAACTCACTAGTGTGATAAGATTATCCGGTGCCTCGAGGTATGCATCTTTGAACCTCATCCGGATCAGTCGGACAAGGAAGTCGAACGTGTAAAATGCAACCGGAGGTATGACCCATGGTACAGCATATGGTGTATGGTAGCAGAGGCTGACAAAGAATGCCGTCGTTACGACAGTGCTGTGGAGAGAGGGGGAGGCGGGTGTATCCGTAAGGCAGTGCTCTCAGTGCGAAAAGCTGACATAGCTTACTGGAAAGCGTAGAAGTAGTTGTACGCATATCTTCGCACGGGTTTCAGACTTCCCAAGACGACTAGGCAGAGGAGAGCGTAAGTAGCCTGGCCCCGCCGTGCCTTGTCGTCGTCCACGAGAAAGTCGGCTTGGTTGTGGCGAATGTAAAAGTTGATCCATAGTGACCCATGTATTGTTGCCGTCAAGAACAGAGCTCGTCCGGCCCAACGGTGGAGAAAGTTGAGTTTCTCGTATCCTCTGCCGAGGAGCAAGGTTAATGGGGAGGATTTGGCTGCATACAGGAAGACAAAGGGCAGCTGCGCGAGAGATAGGAAACCTATGGGAAACGGTATGAGAAAACCAGAGGAAACGAAAAACTGTGAGCGTTACGCCCTACCTGCACGATTGGAGTTTGATATCAAGGGCGCCTGATAGATGACGCAGACGAGGAGGGTCACGAGATACGCCGTAAGCACGATGACTAGGGAGGAAGATCGTGTTCAAAACCTCTCCCCTCTCGTTGCAGTCAACGTTATGACTTACTTTGACCGATATCGAGATCAAGGCCTTTGATGACCCGCAGCTGGACAAAGTCAGCGGCACCCTTGACTAACGTTGTCAAACGCCGGGCAACGGGGGTGGGAGATGGCCCCAGCGTCTCTCGACCTGTTCTACGCGCAGCCAAGCTTTTATCTTCGGCCGGTTCATAATCAAGAGGTCGATAGCCATGATTGAATCTTTCGTAGATGGCCCATCCTTGCCAAATCCGGCCGCTCCTGAGTCCGGGAAGCAGTTTCGGAGAATACAGTACCACGAAAGCGAGAGTCCCTGCGACCCAAACCCACGTAAACCGTCGGGCGAATATAGGGTCCGTCACATAAGAGCTGACGTATAAGTAAACCAGGACGGTGAACCCGTCAGAAACCGGGGCGAACTGGTGCGGTGAGGGTTCGAAACTCACTTATACAGGGGTTCAAAGTCTGCAGGAGGCACTGGGGCGCCAGACAAGTCTCTGGCCTCCATACTTGGGGTTTACTGACTTTCACTCGTTCGAGTGGTTCAAAGAGGGTGTTGGGAGTTGAGGAAGATGGAGAGAATTCACGGACGCCGAATGCGGCGCCGTCGCTTACAGATATTGCATGGGTCCGCGGCAGACGGTAACGCCGCTTATAACCGTTGGTTCCCCGAGTACTCCGAGTTCCCGAGCCAAAACGCCTCACCCTGCACCCCGGCCCCTTATGCTCCCAATGTGGTGGATAATTAGACTCGCTCCCAGACCCGAGTCAACTTTATCGGATACAAAGCAGAACACTAGACTTCCTCCTTTATTTCTCCTCTTCCCCTCCCGACCAGCCAGGCGCCGACACACATCTCTCCGACAACGTTCCCCGCCATAGTAACGAAGGCTCAGCATGTCGCACAATCATGGAATGGATGGAATGGATATGGGCGACGGCTCCTCATCAACGGGCATGGTCATGTACTTGCACTTCAATGACCCTCTCGCCGACACGCTATGGTTCAAAGGATGGACACCGGGATCCGAAGGGGCTCTCGTCGGAGCGTGCATTGGTCTCTTCCTCCTCGCACTTGTTGAAAGACTGCTTGCTGGCATGAGAGGTGTCATGGAAGCCTGGTGGCGGAAAAAGTGAGCTGTGGCTTCGACGTCGCCGTTGGCGGTGATGTCCAATGTCTGACCGGGCTGTCTCGCCCTTTCATGTAGGACTGGCGCCATTCTTGTTCGAACGTATTCCGCCAACGGCGTCCCACAAACGAGGTCGTCTACAGGTGATCGTTCGTCAGTTGAACAAAAGGGAGAGATTGTGGAGAGCATGGGAGCTGCTGTCCCGCCAGGGTCTCCCGTGACTTCACGGACATCCATCCGACGAGTGTTGCCGCCGTTCATCCCATCACACGAACTAGCGAGGGCCACTTTTCACGTTACACAAGCCTTCGTGGGCTACGGGCTCATGCTTGCGGTCATGTGAGTGGCGTTTGAGGCGAGTACGCCAAGCCTTAGGAACTGACCTTTCGTACCGTCATCTAGGACATTCAACGCATCCTATATCATCTCAATACTTGTTGGATCATTCACAGGGGAGCTGCTCTTCGGACGGTTTGCCCAACAAGGTCACCACGCATAGCGTTGGATGGATTCGCATTGCATCCAGCCCCCATATTCTGCATACATTGCATCGTACACTGTATTCTAAGTTAAATTTGCACCTCTCATATTCATCTTCTATTCTTCCAGAAGCCCATTAGCCGCCGCCCGAAAGAAGCGGTTTGTAAAGCTGAGCTGTCGCGACGTTAGCTAAAGCCGGTCAGCATCGGCCCCAGTCTCATTGACAATGAGCAGGTCGGCGGCTGGAATGGGCAACGTTTACCGGGGAGCGTTTCCACATCTGAGCCAATTCCGAAATCTCGGCAATCAACACGCACGAGTCCGACGATTCCGGCCCCGAGTCAGCCCAACCGCCAAAAAAAAGTTTTTTCTTCCATCTTTTTCCTTCACCTCGAGCCTGAACCTGAAGCGAACACAGACTCCACCTCGGATTACGCAGCTCTCTTGGCACAGATAAAATCTTCTTCATCTTCCCAGTCATACCTTCCCTCTGCATCCAACTTTCCGCTCCCGCCGCGTCATGCTCACTCTACCCAAGATCCTTGGCATCTCCGCTGCACTCATCACTGCCGCACAGGCCCACTTCACCTTGGATTATCCACCAACAAGAGGGTTCGATGAGGCATGTCAAGTGTTTTTATCCTTTCTTTCGGTCAGCGGTTGAGCCTGATAGCGGTAAATGCCAACCCATAGGATCTAGAGCCCGAGTTCTGCGGTACGTCTGAAGCGACGATGAACCGTTTAGCCTACTCACACTGACATTCCGGCGGTATTCGTAGGGGGCTTCCCAGTGGCGAACAACCGATCGCTCTTCCCGCTGACCGGCGGCATGGTTGAGATTGACTCTCACCACGAGTCGGCGCAGTGTACGTCGCACCCCTGCTCAAGCTCGAGCAGCTCTGGTGTTAACGTTGTCTCCGTTGCAGTCGTCACCTTGATTTCGTTTTCCAACAACCCGCAGAGTTTCACGGACTTCAACACGACTGCCAATGGAGGATCGATCCCTTACTTGAAGCCATTCATCCAGATTCAGGGCACAGGAGAAGCCTGTATTCCCGTTGACGTTGCTAGCTTGAACGTCCCAGGGGTTCAAAATGGTACGAACGCCACGATCCAAGTCCAATTCAACGGCGGCGACGGTTGGCTGTATCAGGTGCGCCTTTGCTCGAAATGGACTCTCCCACATTGAATAGTCCTAACTTTGAGTGACCTGCGCTGCAGTGTGCCGACGTGACCTTGGTCTCCTCGACTGACATCGTCCCTCGGTCATGCAGCAACACCACGACGATTACCGGCATCTCAACTGTAACAGCGGCTTCAGGCGCCACTGG
Source organism: Tulasnella sp. UAMH 9824 (assembly GCA_019633595.1). Lineage (NCBI taxonomy): Eukaryota > Fungi > Basidiomycota > Agaricomycetes > Cantharellales > Tulasnellaceae > Tulasnella > Tulasnella sp. UAMH 9824. The sequence continues at coordinate 74,438 of WSUI01000030.1, forward strand.
ATCGTCGAGTCAACCTTCTTCCACGGCGAGTACAAGCGCTCCTGCTAGTACAAGTAATGCTGCAGCGCGTCTGGGCTCTGCAAGTGGGCTCGCTGTAGCTGCTGCTGTCTTCGCGGGTCTCCTGTAACCTTCGTCTTATCGGCAGCACCCTAAGGACAGATAAACTTTTCCAAAAGTAGTTCCATAAAGTCGAACAGTTATTATTCTTTGCTTTGTAACTAAATGTAATCATATCGAAGTCTCGAACTCTCTCCCGATAAAGTTACAAACGAACAAAGGCTTTGTAAAGCGTTGCGGCCTAACGCCGAAGAAGCATACGCCTAAGTAGTATAATATGATATCACTTGAGGCTCAGAAGCAGGTGCCCCATGCGCTCTTTGGGTTGAGGGTTGGCCGATAGAATTGCGATCAGCGTCAGACGGCAATGCCCGTACCATACCTGACGACGCCATGCTCCTGCTAGCTGCCTAGCATGGTCACACATTTCGTGAGAGTGAGATCTCATTATCTTACCCGAGACTCTCTGCGCGTCAGTTGAGGGCTCACAAACCACACGGGAGTGCCTCTTTCTGAGGTTGCTGGGCAATCAAACCAGTTTAGCGAGAGCAGAACCACATCGACGACGTTCCTCGTCTCATTCATTTTACGTAACGTTAAGCTGGGGAAGAAGCCAACTGCTCTGGAATACGGCGCAATGGGTCTCTCTTCGAAGCTCGCTATCAGCTATGCTATCTAATCGTACTGGGCCGGGTGCCTGACAGGCTCTTCGATTACGCCGCTCGACCTTACTCCTCTCGGAAGCTCTCTTCCGACACACGGATACCGAGATGGGATTTCAAAGCCAAGCCCGGACCAACCCTGTTCCCCGAGCAATGAGTGAAGAGTGGCCGGATTCCCTCAACGGAAATGCGCCACCATTTCATCCCATCGGAAGATTGTGATAGCTGCACTGTGATAGATGAGAATTTTACTCATCTTTTTTGTGTCTTCAGAAGATGCCAAGACGATGATATCGGAGTAAACGTCCGAGCCGGAATCGCAAGCCGTACTCCAATGATCGCCGTACCGCGTCCAGTCCAAATATCGTACGGACGGCAGAAACACGAACGCCACTAAGAGATTGACTCGAGTATCCTCCAGATGAGTATATATGGAATGGTATAATAGTGGTTTACGAGGCAAGGCTTTGAGACGCCTCTGATGTGAATGTTGCAGGGAGGACTGGGGAAAAAAGCCCATTTACTGAAAATTATCAACTTTAAGGTACCTCGGGGAACTTTATAATGGGTCATGTGGCTCTGAAATTACGGAACGGTGCTCCCAGCGGATGAATGTGTTGTGGCGTGTAGCAGCATAGATGCGAGGATTGGCTCGGGACCCTAGACACAATCACACGCGGAAAAGAATTTTTTTCAGCAATTTCACTCCGACTGCCCACTATGGCTCACAACTTTGGACTTGCAGTCTTGAAAAAAGTCTTGGCGCTCAGACTTCCATAAGAGTCTGCGAGAAAACAGCGATAGCAGGACAGTTGTGGAAGTCCCATCTCCCCTCCTTGTAACGACCTCGTTCATCCGACGCAATGCTCTCCGTTTCACGAATTCTCGCTGTCTCCGCCGCCCTCTTCGCCACCACGCAAGCTCACTTTACCTTGGATTATCCTCCGGCTCGTGGCCCTTACGTCGGCGTGAGTCAATCCGCTTTTCCTTTGTAGCTTCACCCGGTCACTGAGGCTAACTTACTTCATCATATTATAGCAAGAGGAGCTCAAGTTCTGCAGTAAGTCCCATTCTCAAGGCCGGACTTAGCCGCATCGCTAACCGCGTCCGTTTCTCTTAGGTGGCTATCCCACTCAACAGAATAACAGGTCGTTGTTCCCGATCAGCGATGGTCAGATTCAAGTTAACGCTCATCACGACACGTCCACCTGTGAGTTGGACACCCAACACCGCTCAATTATCTACCTTGTATCTCTGACTTTGCCTGTCTCACGAACCTCTTAGTCGTCGCCCTCATCTCTTTCGACGCTGATCCCCAGAACTTCTTGGACTTCAACCAGACCGATGATGGCCGGCCGATCCCGTTTCTGAAGCCCTTCCTAGCGCTCCAGGGAGCCGGTGAACTTTGCGTGCCAGTTAATGTCAGCGCCTTGGGCGTTGAGGGAGTTGGCCCGGGCACGAATGCGACAATTTTGATCCAATTCGTTGGTGGTGACGGCACTCTGTATCAGGTAAGCTATCTCGGTGGTCTCGTTTATTGTCACCCCGCTAACATTCGACCTTGCCTCTGCGCAGTGCTCCGATGTTACTCTCACGAACGACACCAGTGTCACGGCGCCTCCATGCACGAACGGCACCACTGTCACTGCAGTCTCGAACAGCAACGTCTCAACGACGTCAACTGGGTCTCACGGCAGCCCCAGCGCGACTCCGACGAATGGAGCTGAGCTCCTCCGTCTCTCGCCTGTAGCCGTGTTAGCGTTCGCTGGTGCACTCTTCGCAGCTGCCCTCTAATAAGTTCTTCTCGAACATTCTTACATTATTAGACCCTGTATATAGTTTCAGCCCCTGGCTTCTTTGCGATGAGATCGGAATTGGAATTGTTGCTTGGCGGACCGCATTCGATTTACGCCGTCGGCTCGGAAAAAAGTGATTTAAGCTTAACACGCTGGCTATCTAGCCGAGCAGCTGCAGCGAGTGATACAAGACGAAAAGTGCAAGCGAATGACCTTCCGGGATGAACAAGACAACCGAGCTTTTTCCGTTGCACGTGCTCAGAACCGGCGGTGAGGGCCGCAAATGTTTATCTAATCGGGTTCTAATTAGGCGCCCTGGCCCATTATAACGAAGAAATGATTACAACAACAACCCAAACCGAAGTCCATAAAACAAATTCTCACTGAAAGCCCAGAGACATAAAGCACAACAAATAAGAAAAAATACATAGGGGAAGTTTTCACAGGGCATCCATGGCTGTAACGCGATCGAGCACATGATTTTTTGGGGTTTATTGGAATGCAGGGACACGATGGGAAGGTTGCACGCAGCCCTCTGTCTCGCATCCCAGACTCAAAGTTTGCGCGCCCGCTTTCGCAAGGCCAAGATCCGAATCAACCGGACAATGTGGACAGGAGAAGTCCAAACGCCTCATCGTCCACATCCGTTGCAGTCCTCGCCACATCCGCAAGTGTCTGGGGGGCACCCACATCGGCCGGCGCAGCAGGCAAGCGGTGATAGCCGAACAAGGCCGGACTGGAGACCGGCAGCGTTGTTCCGTAATGCTGTCGAGGAGTAGGTGGTCGTGTCAAGGGAGAAGGACGAGATATCCCGGCCAACCGTGGAACGGGAGAACGGGCTCCGTGAGGCCGGTGGCGGGGGTATTGATGCGGCGGACCGCGCAATGAGCTCTTGTGTTGCTGATACCCGGGGTTGGCTGGTTCTTCTGTCACTCGAAGTCTCGAAGCCGCTCGTCAGCCGCGGAGCCGCAGACCATGGCTCTTGAGTATATCCGCCAGTAGCGTGATACTCCGGGCCCGGAAGTTTACTTGGGAAGTATGTTGTGGGGGATGAGCAGAATACTGGAGTTGAACTGCCTGAATTCACGGATAATGATGCTCGATGGGACGCTTGAATTGGTGGTTCCGTGGGTCGGGCGTCTCCGAAAGCGTTCCAGCTTGCGTAGACCGGGGAAGAAGCGTGATACAGAGTTCTTCGTGGTGAGGCATTTGAATGCCACGTGGGGCTGCCAGAAGAAGACGCGGTCGAGCAGTCCGACGAAGGACTTGCTCTTCCAGGTGGGCTGGCTGTTGAATCTATTGGAGAACCTCGTCAACAATCTGTGGGGAAAGAGCAGGTTCAGAGTCTCGAAGCATACCTCGCTGCATCTCGGGGCTTGAGGGGATATGGACGTCCATGCCATCTCGAAGCATGTCCTTCAAGCCATTCGGGAAAGCTGGTACGGATGGGATTCGTCTAGGGGCTGTAAGGAAGCCTGTCAATGCCAATTCAGACAAATGAATTTAGGTTGCGGACTGACCGGTCTTCCGTCCTACTGGCCACGGGACCGGGGGCTGGGGTTCAGGCCGCTCGTCGCAGATGCACTTCACATGCAACTTGCGAAGCTTGCGACGTTCCCGGCAGCGTTCACATTGAGAGACTGGTCGTCCTTTCTTGCGAATCTCAAACAGTGGGCGGTCGATGTGAGCACAGGAAGAGGATCGGTGTCCTTGTATGCAGCTTGCGCTACAGCAGGGAGATCACATTAGAAGGTTGCAGACGATTGGCGGTTTCGGATCGCTGTACATACCATGCAAACTTTTGTCCGTTGTAGAGCACCTGTAGTTAGGAGTAGAATGTCTAAGCAATGACTCTTGTCATTGTTGCAGGTGTACTCACCATAGTTACGCAGATGCGAGTCCGAGGGGAAATGGGAGAGGAGATGTGCTTCGAAGCAAGCCCGATGGAGTCCTGTTTTATCTGTTTTCAGACGCTGCCTGAGCCAAGGAAGCACCTCCGAGCCACATTCGGAGATTCATTGGAATGGAGAATCGTGGCGCTGGTCCTTCGGAGAATCTGACAGGTGCCGAACTCAAAATGGAGATGGCTTCGCGAAGCACCCTCGCATCGGCAGTTCAGCAAATAGGACGGTGGAAAAGCTCATAATTAGATCGAGGGACGCGGAGGGATGGTTTACGGACAGTAATGACGGGAGATACGGAATGGAATGACGGGAAAGCTGATAACAGAGTCGTGCGCGGGGCACCCAAAAACGAGGAATTCCCGACTCAACCCCGAGAACGCAGTCGACGTTCAAGGCGAAACTCAAAGGGTACACACATTACAAGAGGGAAACAGAACATAGCGAAGAAGAAGCGAAGCACCCAAGACTATGGTGAATGCTTTAGACACGGTCTCGGAACCTCACCACGCAGCATCCGGATCGTCACCCGCATCGTAATTTTCCGCCACGTGGTAATTGTCCGGACCCGAGTCGCCCGGGCCTTTTCCATGGCCTCCTACTTCCACGTTGCCATCGGCGGACTGATTAGGCATTTCTGTGTCCTCATCGAGATTTTCCATGCTTCCTCCAACACCAGGGCCCGTGTCGGACGATCCGGGTGGTGCGTTGTCAACCTGCCAGGCGACGGTTACCGGCCCTGCTCCTGGAATAACTGTTCCCTTCGAGAGTGCCTGATGAGAGAAATGTGCAAAAGTGCCGCACGGTAAAGGAGAAACCTTGGATAAGCATCTTGGAAAAAGGCGCAGGGCCGACGCATGGGAATGCCGTTCTGCAGACAGTTCGGAAGACGCACCATTTCTGCGCCTGCTCGGGACTTAAATAACACGACAACATCGCCAGCCGGCCCGGTCGTCGAGATATTTTCTACGTCTCCTATAGCCTGACCGTAGTAATAGAAGCGGATCGATGTGCAATAATCGGGCAGGGTGGCCGAGAAGGATGAATATGTGAGGTCTGCGATTAGAAGGGGCTCTCTGCTCACCTGAAACCATTGCTTGACAGAATCAATTTTCTCCGGCTCAGCAGCAGCGGTTCCGAGCTTCACCAGCAGCTTTCTCGGCCTGAGATCGAGCTTCATATTGGGTCCCCCGCCTCTGAAGGCTGCTCCTGGCCCCCCGCCTCGACCTCTCGGTGCGAAAAACGATCCCCGACCCCTAACCCGACCCCGGCCTCGTCCGCGTGGGGTAAATCCTCGGAACGATGAAGATGCGTACGGCGGGGCGGATGGCTGAACTCCAGCGTCGGGATTCATCGGATCGATTCCAAGACTTGATGCCTGAAAAGCGTTCAAAAGTCCGTGAGCAAGGTTCGCGGATTACTTCGACAAGGTAGAACTAGGTCTTACCTCTGCGCGGAGGGATGCCAGACGCGCCTTTAGAGCTTCATAATTACTATTACCACTGTTAGCATCATCCCCAGACTGTTCCGGTGCGTCGGTTCCCGAGTGAACGTCCAGCTCCTTATCCAAACGATCTCTCTCGGCAGCCGCCGGATCTGTCGGCGTTATTGAGGAAGACGCAGGCGCAACTGTCGCAGATGGTAGTTCCGCCGATATAGGTTTGCTCAAGGCTTTGTCTAATTCTCGGAGCTTTACGATGATCTCCTTCTTCCGTTCTGGCGTCGCCGTGGAAGCCTCCTCTAGGAGCTTCTTCTGTTCATCGAGCTTCGATCGCCGAATCGCCGTTATAGAATCTGTAGATGGCGCCGCTGTGGGCAGTACTCCCGAGGTGCTTGGCTTACTTGAAGCGTTGAATACCACCGACGACGATGGTTTCGCCGTGCTTGTCTTGTCGAAGGGCGCTGGTTCGTTGGCGATGGCCTTGGCACCAGCAGCTCCTCCGTAGATGGGGTTATGCCAAAACACTTTAGCGAACTTGTTTCCCCAAGGAGCATCTTGAGACCGTATCGCCGCATTGGCCTCTTTATGGTCAGAGAACGTGACGAGTGCTTGCTTTCCCCTTCGGTCCAGCAGCACCTTAGAAATAGTGCCGAATCGTTGGAACCATTCGGTTACGCTCTGTTCCGATAAGTTGGCTGGCGGAATCTTGTCCACTACGATCGTGGTCACCCCTGCATGTCTTGACGGCCCGGCCCTCCTACGCGAACCACCTTCTGCACCACTATGGGGAGCGACCCCGTTTCTCATCGCAGCACTATTTGCCATTGAATGAGAAGATTTAGAAGCACCATTAAGGCCCGATGATCCAACTCCCGGTGGTCCATCCATCTCCACGCCAACCATTGCATCGCCTGCTTGTTCGGTAGATCCAGCAACTACGGGCATGGGCTGTTGGTCCGGGGTCACGTCCACCATATCTGCGTCACGATCCAGGTTGTTTCGACGCCCGCCCCTTCCGCCCCCATCGAAAGCACCCATCCCCTGCCCCATCATAAAGGACATAGCAAGTTCTGGAGTCATCATCATACCCATAGGGAACGCCGCAGGATTCATCATTCCGTTCGGAAGGAATGGCATGTTCCCGCCAACTATTGGATTGGGACCGTGACTGTACTTGCAGGAATCACCTCTTCGACAGTGGCCTTTATCTGTCCACGGAAGTTGTTAGAACAGAATTCAGGCCACGAACAGCTGAGTAACACATACTGAAGAAATCATAGCATATCTTCACGGGCGCGCCGCCGCTCGGACCTGGTGGTCGATGTCCATACCCGCCCATCATATTTGGACGGCGAGGACCGTGTCCAGTTTGATCAAACGTTTCGATATGGTAGCTTGAAGGTGCTGCTGTCGACACGTCCTGGTCAATATCCATCCTCTGCCTCGTCGAACGCCTTGCTGCGTCCACATCTGCTTCGTCGGTAGATTCCAGACTTCGCTTTCGGCTCCTTGGCTGATAATGGGACTCGCCCGGGGTGCTCTGCCTTGTGGAAAGACGGGACGAGGCGGCTGACGGAACTTTGAGGCGTGAAGGCCCAGGAGGTCCGGAACTGGTTATGTACGACTTGTTTTGAATGGTCGAAAGTAGACGAGAGACGAACTTGGGAGTTTCTGAGAAAGCCAATGTAAGTCATGCAAAGATATAGCACAGTAGAATAGAACACAAACCTTGTATGAATTCCTTGAGCTGCTCCTCCATGAAGGCACGGAGGGCGTCGATGTCCGAAATGTCCGAGGTTTCGTTCTTCAACACCGCAATTATGTACTCTGCAAGTGTATTCGGATCTGCATCACATCTAGAAACACGGCGTTCAGGGTCAGAATGAAGACGCATAACTCGACATTGCGGTGAGGCTGACATTGGTTCGAGTGTGGTAACAAGCCATGACTGTAGCTCTTGCTCGTTTGTAAGTTCCAAATGCATCCCAGCCCAACCTGAGGTACTCTTGCTTAAGTCGGAGTATCGTTGATGGTAACTAGCTTTTGTTTCTGGCGGTGGTGGGGAAAGGTGGAATAATCGTAGACCTGACTGCCAACAATTGGTCAGCTTTCCCAGCGTTCTCCTGTTCAGAATGCTGCACCTTCTAAGGCCTGCTCAAAAGAAAAACCTCATAGACTTTTAATAGCATATTGTCGCCACTAGGATGTCCTCTCATCAAAGAAGATGATGGAGATGGCCTCGCAACTATGTTTGGCTCGGAGGAGGGAGATATGGGTTGCTGACGCAAACGCTTCTTCTATCGGGTTCTCTGCCGGCCTGCAGAGTCGCGCTAATCGCTGTGACTCTTGGCCCCCGGATGTCGTCCACATGGTCGTTGCGATGGAGGGGTGCAGCGACATAGCTTCGCACGGGCGTCTATGAGATGCTTTCGTGTTCCTTTGTCATCCTCCACTGATGGATGCTGTACTAAGTCTTCAGAAGTTGCATCGTTCTAGCATTCCATTCTTGAAAGACTTGACCTCTTTCTCCCCAACCAGACCAGCAAGGATGGATCACTTGTGGAGAGAAACACCGCTCTTATATTCCAAGCAAGCATCCGATCGCATGAACTGCGATGTCTACTTGAAACTGGAGGTATCGTCTCTTGCTGATACAGTCGGAACGGCACTCACTTACGCATTATTATTATTTCAGAACCTTCAGCACATGCACTCGTTCAAGTACAGAGGGATCTCACTATTTGCTCAGGAGGCCCTCAAGGTCCATGGGCCATCGGCCCATCTTATCGTGGCCTCGGGTACGCCAGGCTAGCTCTTAGGGATTCAGCAGACGTAATCAACTTTTCTGCAACTTTTTTTCAGGTGGCAATGCAGCGTACGCTACGTGCGGAGTCGCACTCGCGCTTCAGATGAAATGTACCGCATTCGTGCCTTTGAAGTCGGCCTCGGTAAAGCCACTCCTGGAAGCCTACGGAGCAACAGTCCAAGTCGGCGGCGATAATTTCCAAGAGGCACTGAACAGGGCCAAGGAAGCCGTTGCCAGTGATCCAAATGCGTAAGTCGCTCGTTGTCTTTCGTTATCGGAGGCCAGAGATCCTGAGGTAATCATCGTACTTGATAGCGTTCTGGTGCCAGCGTATGACCATCCAACCCTATGGAAAGGGCATTCATCCTTGATCAAAGAGATTTCAAAGCAGCTTCCAGACGAGAGCCGTAAGCCGGATGCTATCGTCTGTGCTGTTGGTGGAGGAGGCCTCCTTGCTGGAATCATTCTAGGCTGCCAAGAAGTCGAGTGGGACGATGGTGAGTGCCCCAACCCATCTCCTCGATTTGGCCATACCTGACCCTCTCACCATACTATACTAGTCACAATACTTGGAATGGAGACCCAAGGCTCCAACTGTTTCTACCAAAGCATGCTTGTGAACCGGACCCCAGCGGCTGATCCCTCCGCTATCGGCAACTCTTCGGATACCGTGCAAGACGAAAAGCATCAAGTCAAAGTTTCGCATCTTCACCGATTGACATCCAAGGCACTATGCCTTGGAGCAACGTCGCCAACTACTGGTGCCGTGCGGCTTGCTTTGGACAGACGTGGCCTAGTGCGATGCGTGTGCACGACGGACGAGATGAGCGTCAAGGCTTCAGTCGACTATTTGAGTAAGCTTTTTTTGCGTCGAGGCTCCGCTTGTGTAACTACACTCAAGATCTCGATACCCCACAGATGAACAAAAGCAGTTGGTTGAACTGGCCTGTGCAACAGCCTTGGTACCAGCATACGACGCTCGGATCCTAAAGTCTGTTAGCGTGCTTCAAGACACTCGAGCTAGAGACAATAAGCGACCTCTTGTCGTGTTTGTTGTCTGTGGGGGAGCCAATGTGAACCTTGATGAAATGGTAGCTTACAACCAGATGCTGCGAGACCTCGAGGAAACTGGCAGGGATCCGTATGCTGATCCGTTCTGGTTGGACGGAACAATCGTATCTTAGGATCAAGAAATGAATACAATCGGAATTATTCCTTTCCTTTGATTTCAACCTAGTGTGGTGCTCCATGCCCGGAATGGCAGTTGGCTGAGTGGCTTCGGCCGGATCGAAGAAAGATGCGGTGGGGTGAGAGGAAGACAAGCAAGCTCAATGCTGAGATCGCAAACTCAATGTAAATGCTTCTGGGAAGGAGTAATGGGCACACTGCATCTCACATCCCTACCTTGACGTCGTAGGAGTATAACGGCGGCACGGTCGTATCATAACGCAATTCAATGCATGGGCGTGCAGAAACTTTGGCTCACATAGCTCGCCTACTCACACGGTCTCGATCTGTTCTCGGAGTATTATGTGTAAGGACTAGGTACATGACCCTGCGAATAAATCCGGCCGGCGGGGCGTCCGGAGTCGACGGGTGCCATTAATGCGCTCCCAGCCCGGGAGATACCCGAGCCCCATAATGCCATTCTGAGACCGTCGGGACGTTAGGACCCTAACATGTTAGCTTGTTATCAGGCCTGCGCTTAATGAGCCGATGTTATCGGCGAGTGGAAATCCCGACGATGTTCCACGAGCATTCGCCGAACCAACGATGCATACACGCATTTGAGGCACCGTCTGTGCACCGAATACATCATACCATTCTTGAACTAAAGAGCTAGACAGCTGACCTGCCAATGGGAAAAGAAGCCGGGGGTTGGCGTGACGTTAGGCCAGGAAACCGTGCGAGGAAGCTACCTCAATGCAGGCCGCGACGACTTCAAAGCCCGCCAAGGACGGGATAGCAAGTTCTCTCATGTCCGCACACAGCTCCAAGGAATTCAGGGCCAACGCTCACTTCTGTAATATCGATAGAACATTCCAAACTCGGTAGTTTCTCACTGGGTCAAGCAACTTCTGTAATCTTGACGTCAATTAGGAGGGAGAGGCCCAGATAGCCAACCTGGGAAACAAGTCCGATATACGGCGCGGGAGAATGTGATTACGATGCCCCTAAGCTCCAAATGGTCGCTCCATGGACTTTGACGGCCCGTTAAGCAGGGAGAACAGAGTATAGAAGCACTTCTCAAGCTTTGTTATTGTGGCACGGACAAATACCGGGATCCTGCTCCGCCGGCCGCCCGTCATAGAAATCAGCACTAGACCAACCACACGAACGAGGCCCAACAGTAACCACCTCGAAGACTTTTGGGGAGATCCCAGAGCCCATTGTGGTATTTACTCGGTGCGTGCATGCACGTCTCTTGCCGAGTTATTCGACCATTCACTGGGGGGGAAAAAGTACAAGCGGCAAGCACGCGATGCGGCACTTTTGAAGCCCGAACGGACCGTGCCCACGTTTCCTATATGTATCAAGAACTTGAACACAGATGACGCATTAGGAGAGTGCTAGCCACAATCTCTCTTCTAATCACAGTCCCGTGACTGAAGCTATGGGTTCTTGACCTCCGGGCCACCCCGACGACTGGTCTCTGACTGGCTAAAGGCTTTACCACCCGAGCGTCTACAAGACACGATCGATTACGCAACATGGATAATAGGTATCAGCGGTCATTTCTGGTATGCCTATAGGTCCAATGATCCCCATTGATTCTGGCGTTTAGCCGACGGTCCATGCTGGGGGTGCTACATTTGGCCAAGGACATCCAAAAATTCGGACTCGTAGGTAGGGCGCGACGGCCAAATTGGCTCGCACGGACACTTGGCACGTCGGGACCGCTTGCATCCGCTACTCTGAGAATACGATCTGCCCTATTTCGAGACGAATCGAGGAGATTGATCGAGCGATCCCTGGCCTTTGTGATGTCCTTGGCCTCGCACACGCTGGGGCACCGCATGGGGAGTGGGATCTTTCCACCAATCAGATTGCGTTCCACAATCCGGTCACCCGGAGTTAGAGCCCCCAAATCGGATTGAATTCCGCTCCTGGACGAGTAGGCGGAAAACAACCGACCACTTTGTCGAACATCCCCAGCGGTACACCCTGGTGCCTCAGAAGCAGGACAGGGGAGCTATGGCCACGGGCGAACAAGATTCAACCCCAAAGCCTTGCCAGGATTCCTAGACTTGCATATGAAGCGAATTTGGCGTATTTAACCTCGGAGTTGGGGTCGACCATTGACCGATTCTCCAGGCAGAGCCCCGAGTCCCCTCAGTTCTCTTTCCCTCTCCCCGCATTCCCCAGAGTCCTCAATCTCTTCATTAGCCCGATACCAATCGCTATGGCTGGCGGAACTGTCACTCATGTTTCCGGGAACATCCTCGACCATCTTCCACCTCGCTCCATCCTCGGGCCTTTCGCCCTAGTCACGTCTCTATTCTTCCTCTGGGGATTTGCTTATGGTCTTCTTGGTATGTTACTCCTATCCCGACAGCGTCCTCCTCGCTCCGGACGTCAACTGACCATGGGTCACCGCAGATGTCCTCAACGCGCACTTCCAAGAAGTGCTTCACATCACGAAGCTTCAATCTACCGGTCTTCAAGTCGCTTATTTCGGTATAGGTTACTTTGCCTTCTCGCCCGTCGCTGGAGAAATCCTCAGGCGCAAAGGTTACAAGTTTACGATTATTATGGGTCTTTGCTGTACGCCTCTTTCCCTTTTTGAACTCCAGCCACAATGCTTATAGACTCGGACCATGTAGTCTATTCCACCGGTGCTATTCTATTCTGGCCCTGCGCAAAGTTTAGTGAAACGGGTAACCACAAAGCTATTTTCGGCGGCTTCGTTGTTTGTACGGCTGTCATGTACGTCTCATCTCATTTACAGAAACTCCCCTTTCGCTGATCATGGTCTTTGTTCAACAGTGCTTGCGGATTGTCCGCCCTTGAAACCTCTGCCAACTCGTACATCACTGTCCTGCCAGGTTGCAAGCCCGAGGGTGCCGCCTTCCGTCTCCAGTTCTCTCAGTCTTTCAACGGCATCGCGTCCTTCGCTGGTCCATTCATCGCCTCCAAGTACTTCTTCTCTGGAAGCAATGCGAATAACCTCAACAATGTCCAATGGGTCTACCTGGCCGTTGCTGGTGCGTATTCTGTCTTGTTCTGCACGATTAATACCTCAGACGATTGAACTATTCTCCTCTTCAGGTATGGGTGTGACAATCGCCATTGCATTTGCCTTTATCAAGCTCCCCGAAACCTCCGAGGCAGAACTTGCAGAACAGTCCAGAAGGTCCGCGGCTCTTGCGGGTACTAATGACCGCACTGCTGGACCCTTCTACAAGCAATATCGTGTTCTCTTCGGTTTCGTCGCTCAGTTCTTGTATGTCGGTGCTCAAGGTAAGCATAATTGCGTCGTTGGTTATTTGCTCGGAGCCTCACCAGCATACTTTTTAGTTAACGTCGCCACCTTCTTTATTAACTATGTATACGAGACTCTCGCGTGGCCCAAGGCGAAGGCCTCTAACTTCTTGTCCTACAGTGTAAGCCGGTTTCAGTAAATCAACATGTTCGTCAAAACTAAACTTTCCCTTTCCCTCCCTAGCTTATCATCTTCACTGTTTCTCGTTTCGTCGGAACTGCCGTTCTATCTGTCGTTGATGCCGAGCTGGTCGTTGGTATCTGGGCTAGCATGTGCTGCCTGTTCTCCGTCTTGGTCTGCACCCTCCACGGATCGGCGGCCATGGCCGCCCTCATGATGATCTTCTTCTTCGAGGCTCCTCTCTTCCCTTGTGAGTTCCTCTGAAAACCGTTCTGTCTGAGCTGTGACTCAACGCGTTCTTGCAGGCATCTACGTCGTTTCTACTCAACGGATGGGCCAGCACTCTCGCCGCGCTTCAGCCATCTTGATTGCAGCTGTTGGTGGTGGAGCTGTCTTCCCTCCCATTCAAGGTGCCATCGCCGATCACTACGGTACTCACCGCAGCTACGGCCTTGTCGCTCCAGCCTTCGCCTACATCGCTTGCTTCGGCTTCTACGTGAGTTTCTCTCGTACCTCATGCCATACCCGGTTTCTAACCACCAGTCGATATTTCAGTTGTGGTGGCACCATGGAGGCAACTGGCGTCGTGCTGCCGACCTCCCCGATTCCACACCTTCGACTCCTGATGTCGAGCGGGTGTCCGACAGCGATCTACAAAAGGGTGACGAAAAGGCTCTCGAGGACATTCACGTTGATACCATGCCTCGTCGCGTATAGCGAAATCTTGCTATGTTTGCTTTCACGCTTCTCTGAACGGTTTTTCTGGGGCTGTATTCACGTCTTTAGATCCCGAGTATCGGTTTCTGTAGATTTCTGTTGTTTTTGTATTTCTTTTCCGGATAACAGTGTTTTCCGTGACTCCGGCTATCATGCGCGTTTGGGTCTGCTAATTATAAGGTCAGCACTCTGAACAAACGAGTTGCCGTCGACATGAATGAAACATGCGACTCTGCGTGGTCAGTGCACCCGTTAACCGTTACACCGCGGCATTGCATCGTTCTCCACAGCCTCAAGTGCATGCCGCTGAACAAGGTCAAACGCAACACGCATATGAGGGCCTACCCTTTCTCTTACCACAACGGACTAAGCTGTGGAGCCTTCATCGTTATCTCCGGGACCAACTCCTCCTACAATGTCGCCTACCGGATTCACATTGCGACCATACCTCTCTACCATCTCGTGACGCTATGACCACCGGATCAAGCGGAGGGTTATCCTCACCCGAGAGGGCGGAAAGGGTCTCAGCAGGGCCCAACGAACTTGGCAATTCTATCGTGGGTAAGTATTTAACATTCTGGAGTACGGGCGAAATAGGGTGTTGAACGCCTCAAAAATTGATATTTATCTGTTAGAAAAAGACCCATCACGTTGGATTGGAAGATGTTGGTAGAGCTCTCGCCGTCTGCGACGCTTTCCCGGATGGCCCGGATGCCTGCCTGACGCTCACCATTGAGCGGGGTATTGAGAGAGTACCCATTCGAGTCGACTTGCGTCAGACCGCGGAACCTTGGTTCGAGGTCAGGGCATCGGATTATCATATTCCCCCAGGATGGTCATAAAGAAGGAGTGGTGGGCAGATGCATGGATGGATCACCGACGCATTCTTCAGAGGCTGGAATCAGTCTTTGAGTGTTGGAGTTGCGTCTTCCATCAAACCCCTCCTTTGGCAAGGGAAGCGATCCGCGTGGTTAGTGCGTGCCTCCCGAAACTTACGACTTTGGAACTATGGGGACACGGAGGGTTGGACCTACTCGCAAAGCGTGGGCTGATTGATGGTGACCTGGCTTTCCATATTTCTCGATTGCGAATTCATGAAGAAGTGGACGACGACACTCTAGTATGGCTCGCAGCTATTCGCAAGGCGAATAGCCAAACAAGGACCATCCGATCCTTCCTTTTCCGACGAATTTCCTTATAGCCCTGGGCGCCTTGGTCGATGACAGTTTATGTTTGCGTCCGGAGAGGTCGTTTAGCGATGGGCTTTGCTTTCTTACGAGCACCCTATTCCAGACTTTTTGTAGATGTAGCATGAACGTACTTTTCTGAGCATGCTGCTAACTCTGTAACTTCCTTAGTCTCATTTGATTTGGGTTTTAGTCCTTTAGCCTCGGTCCCGCTGCCTGCGGAACTTTGGCCGTTATCTCCGCCTTTGGGTCGCAATCCAGACCACCTTCACCTCTTGATTTCCCCACCTACAGTATTAGACCACCTCGGCGACCCTTAGACGCTGTACATTGACGCTTACGACTCGACACTCTTCTAAGTACAAGCAACCCCGACAACAGATCTCATGGCTGATAATGCAGAGACTCCCGCCGTACCCGATAAGCCAATCCAGGTCAAACTTGTCTTACTGGGTAAGCACTCTACTCCTTCTCACCTACCCTTACTACACTGTAGATGGAGTGTATGGGGTCAAGGCGTGCCTGTAGGGTGTCTAATCGACGTCGACACCGCTAGAAAGCCAGTCTATGCCTTTGTCTCACTTGCACTGACATTTCCTACTCTCTCGATTCTTAGGCGAGGCTGCGGTCGGCAAGTCTTCGATAGTCTTGCGATTCGTAAGTCTACCTTGTTCAATCTGCTCTCGGGACCCGACTCCACTATGGGTGGCACTTTTTGCTCAACCGCTCCTATTTGCTGTCCAGGTATCCAACGAATTCCAGGCGAACAAGGAACCTACCATCGGCGCTGCCTTCCTCACCCAGAAATGCCGCCTCGAGGATCGCGTCCTTCGTTATGAGATATGGGACACTGCTGGTCAAGAGCGGTTCCACTCCCTCGCTCCGATGTATTACCGGAATGCACAAGCTGCGGTTGTGGTGTACGACGTCACCAAAGCGACTAGTCTCGAAAAGGCCAAGTCATGGGTGAAGGAGCTTCAACGACAAGCCAACCCGAACATCGTCATCGCTCTCGCTGGAAACAAAGTGGATCTCGTCACCGCGTCGTCGGGAGCCGGTTCCTCGGGTCCCGCGGCCTCCAATGGGGACGATGACGAAGATGAAGCAGACGACGCTACCGCAACACCAGGGGAGGATGCTGGAGAAACCGAGAACCCGGAAGGCCTTCGTCAGGTTCCAAAGGACGAAGCGCAGGCGTATGCCACCGAAGCTGGGCTTTTGTTCTTCGAAACTAGCGCGAAGACTGGGGAGGGGATCGTCGAGATCTTCACTGAAATCGGTGCGCTCTCGGATCTCTTGTTCAGTAGATGGCCCGCAGTACTAATCTTGATTCACATCTACAGCCAAGAAGATCCCAATCGACCACATACTGAACAGCCGTGGCGGGGCGAATCGGTCTGCGGCCACGGGAGCTGCTGCAACGGACGCCGTCAACCTACAAAACAACGCACCGAAAGGCAAGACGCCCTGCAGTTGCTGAGTTGGGCTTACCGGTAGATATGATATCCTTGGCTCTCTTTACCTCTCGCGCACCTCCACACTCTCTT
Source organism: Tulasnella sp. UAMH 9824 (assembly GCA_019633595.1). Taxonomy (NCBI): domain Eukaryota; kingdom Fungi; phylum Basidiomycota; class Agaricomycetes; order Cantharellales; family Tulasnellaceae; genus Tulasnella; species Tulasnella sp. UAMH 9824. The sequence goes on from WSUI01000030.1 coordinate 91,155, forward strand.
CTTTTATGACGTTACGTATATGTCGCCTGTTCTCTAGTCCCTCCAGTAATGTCTCGATCCAGGACACGATGTCAGATCTTCGGACGCTTCAGAGTGTTTATTTGCATTTCAACGTCGTTCCATTCTACGCTGCTAAGATCTGAGAACACCCCGCAACCAACCCAAATGCCAGAAAAAGACTCTCTAGAGCTCAGAAGATCGTGGCGAATGCTGCATCATCATCAATACCCATGGCCTTTGCCGATGGTCCCATCCCGCCCCGACCAAATGTGAATCCGACCCAAACTCCTCGTGCAAACGGTTCCTCCTTTTCCTTCACATTCGCGACGTTCTTCTGCTTCTCTTTGACCTCGGCATACTTAGCCATGTCTTCAGCCGAAGTGAAATCGTCATAATACCCGGTATCAATGTCAGAATCCAAGGCTGGGACGAAGGGGGCTTGAGTTGATCGCAGATCGTCCCAGTGCACGCCGTCAAAGAATGGGTGTGATTTGACTTGCTGCATGCTACTGAAGCGGACGGAATGGTGTGCGATAAGCCTTCCGGAAACAGAGTAAGCAGAACGATCTTAGGGCGGAATATTAGATGAGCTCGACCTACCTGGTAACAGCATCCCAGGAGACGTCCGACAGGTTGAAAATAAGGTCTTCTTCCTTTTCGTACTCCGGCCGCCTTAGGACCTTTGTCCAGTTCTTCAGGTTAGTCCAGGTCTCCTCTGGTGTTCCTCCAGAGAATGGAGGGAATCCGGCGAGGAACTCGAATAGGATGCATCCTAAGGACCAATAATCGACGGAGTAGCTGTACGCCTTGCCTCGAAGCACTTCCTGGTACAGAAATCGCGGAACTGGTTAGTAAGTTTGGTTCAGAACGGATCCATTGGATGGGACACTGACAGGACTCATGTAGTCGGGAGAACCCACGATCGAATCTGCCTGATGGGAGCCAGGCCAAGAAGGCGGTCAACACCTCGAGAATCCCTTCGGCTCAGCATCGAACTCACATAATGGGGGTTCTCGACACGCATGCTTCGATATAGGCTTCGCCTCTCCATAGTGCTGCGATGCACAACTTCTTGATCCTTGACCTTGTCTAACCGGTGCTTCAAGGACTCGATCCTCTGCGGGTTCAGTGCACCGGTCGCCAAGCCAAAGTCCGTCAGTTTCACGTGGCCGCTCCCGTCGACTAGGAAGTTCTGTCAAGGTTACAGATTAGACGGTATCCAAATGGGGTTTGAGGCTTATACGAACCTCTGGCTTGAGATCTCGGTGGATGTAACCCAATTTATGTAACTCGTTTACTCCAACAAACATCTCGGAGATGTAAAACCGCGCATGCTCTTCCTTGAGCACGCCCGAGTTATTCAGCAAGGTACGGAAATCACCCCCTGGGACGTATTCCATGGCCAGGTAAACGTAAGTGGGGTCTTGGAAAGCGTACAGGAGGCGAACAAGCCATGGGGTTTTGGTGGCTGTCAGAATATCACGCTCAACAAGAACGTGCCGAATCTACCGGTTAACGCGGCCAGAGTTAGCATAAACATATGCAATCGAGGCGAAGACTCTTACTTCGTCCATTTTGTGAAGCGTCCGCTTTCTCATTTTCTTGAGAGCACAGACCTCCCCTGTATCCGATTTCCTAGCAAGGTAGACCTCCCCATAACCTCCCTGCCCAACTTGAGCAAGAATGTGAAATTGTTCCAGTCGCAACTTGGTTCGCCGCTTCCGGAGGAGTACACGTTCCCTTCCATTGTATGACTTGAGCTCAGCGGCATACTCCGCCGGCGATAGCTGTACGGATCACGGCAGTGATCAAGAGAAACTCGTCGGCTATCACGTTATCTCAAGGTAGAAACAAGACGAACCTGCCGCGTTCGGGTGTCAGCGTCAAAACGCGCTTTACGCTCCTTGCGAGCTGCTAGAAAGCCAAGAGTCTGGAAATAGTAGTCGAGGAAGTCTATTCTCGAGATATCGCAGATAAGGGACCGCGTGTCAACCACAAGGATATCAAGGACAAGCTCACACAACTGAGCCACGGTGGCCTTTCTTCTGACCTCCTGGCTATCAACAAGCTCCCGCTCCCAAAGCTTGAGGTTCGGCCCCCTCTTGGACGTGGTCGGCCGCGCGGTCTCCATCCGAACATCACCCATCGTTCCTTTAGCTGTGTCCATCCGTACGTCCTGCACTGCGGGATTGATCGGAGGTTGGGCGAGGCCACCAGGTTGCAGAGCAGATGGTCCCTGCATGAATCCGGCCTTTGTGGGGGAGCTAGAGACGTCGTGCCCCGCTTTGAGTGGAACGGATTTACGATTAGGAGTGGAAGTTCCGGATGCAGGTCCAGCCATGAGGATGTGTCGTAAGAGTCGTCGTGATCGTTCGCAAAGTTAGTCTAGTAGGGACTGGTTAGTCGTGCAGTCAGGATTCAAAGTTCGAACATCGATCGACAAACTCCCACAAACAGGCGGGCTTTCCTGCTCTTAACCATGCTTGAATGCGAAAAGGCTATGCAACGGAATCACGGTGTATGCTAGATGCATGTAGTCTAATCTGATAAGTTACGATGGTGCGACAAATGCAGTGGGGAAGGATATAACTGAAGTAACAGGGGGGGGGGCCAGCTTAGCCACCATGCGAACCCGGGTTTTCAGACTCAGCAGGAACATATGTCCATGCTTCGTAGAAGTAGATGACTGCGAACAAGAGGAAGAGCACAGCTCCGCCGAGGGTCACTGAAAATGCAAGAAATCCTTTCAGTACGAGCGGGTGGAGAGGGTAGTCCATGAATTTACCATGCTTCACGGAGATCTTTGTGGACAGCCATCGACCCCCGATCACTGCGACAGCAGTGCACAGCGAGTGGCCGACAACGGTTCCCAAAGTGACGACATATACATTCTTAGGGCTCGGATTCAGCGAAAGTTCGCCCATAATGAAGTGACCGAGACTCACGTGTGCTGCCGCCAATGCGATCGTAGCTATTTGACTTCGGTCACCCCATTCTCCTAGGAATGTGAGGACGAAGGCCTGAACGAATACCGGGCCCAGGAACAGACTCGCGCAGTTCCGCATCCCTTCCACGGCGTTCTGCATTGGTTTTACGGATCGTGGCGGTGATGCCTGTTCATTAGTTGGTGGAGATACAGGGCGGGACGGCGTTGAGCGAGGCTTTGGCTTCGTGACACCGGCCTCCATCGCCTCCAGTGGGATGGCCTGCCCATCTTCTGTTCGCCCTCCAGTTCCATCGAGGCGGGCGTCAGCCTCTTCTAGCTCCTCCTCCACTTCCTTGATCTCCTCTTGTATCTTCTCGTTCCCGGCCTTCATTTCTCGACCCTCCATAAGCATTTTGGAGCCGAACACGAGGAAGAGAACCGCCGCAGCGAACTGGGTCCATTGCCTTGGAATAAGTGTGGGTAGAAGATGTCCAACCGCTGCTGAAAGGATGGACATCACGACCAAAGATCCGAATGCACCTGCAAAAACGATCAGGCGGTCGTGACGCATGGCGAGAATAGCAGCTATGAGGAAGGTCTTATCCCCAATTTCGGAGGCGATAATCATGAGGAAAGACTGGCCCAGAGCGCGGAACTCATTCTCCGGGATGATGGAGTCCTCGAGTCCAGCTACGGGTGAAGGCATGGTTGTAGATGTTGACAGCAGTCCAAAGTTAGATTCTGGACTTTGCGGAGAACTTCAGACCGTGGGAGGACGCGCCAACATCGTCATCGGAGCCGGGCACACTCTCCTGCCCCGGAAGACTATACCATGGAAGGCTGCTTATCATCGGTGGTTTGCATTACCCGCACACCATTTCAGCCATGCCACTTAGCGTGGCTGGGAGCTTTCCGATGTCTCCAATAATCTCGACTGTTGGAGCCGAAGGTCGGCGACCCGAGCCGACCTACGCGGCTTCCCTCACGAAGTGCCGAGGACTTAGCAACCTGATTGGATGAAAATTGTGCATACCTTGCCGAGAAGCCGGCAGATGATCTTTCCTTGGCGCGATGGCTTTCGTTTAAGCAAAAGACGCAAGTCTCCGTATCTAGTCCAACCTCACCAATGAAATGCGTGCGGAGCCCACCCTGAAGACGTAATGCGGATTCCACGTGGAGAAGGAGGACCTTTACAGAGTTCCAATGGGGCAAGGGCGCGAACTGCAGAGATCTTAATTCTTCACCTGCACGCTATTCCCGTGTACGGGAAGTCGAAGCCTCCTATCATGGCGGGTATGGTGTCGAAGCTAGAATAAGTCTAGCTTGTTAATTTGGCAACCTCCACATTGACTTCTTTCCTTCGGAAGTCGTGCGGGACTAGCCAGCCAGTTGTCTCACCAGGTGAAACAAACATCTGAGCGGCGGCTGCTTGCCACAGGCGAGTCTTACGACAAAAGGATGTTTGCGGAGACTTGGGGGCATGTTTTGCACCACTGGTGGCCCTACTGATGGATGGTATTGAATAGACTCCAAGTGGCATAATGTGAGGCATTCTCGTGCAGCAACGGAATAATCCCATCTGGTTCATTTTGATCGAAGAGTCTCAAATCTACTGAATTGAATCTGATTGCGGGAACCTGCAAATCCGGCCCATCAGGTCGCAACCGAGGGCCTCGCCCCTCGCCGGGAACTCTGGGGGTTTCCGAGCTCTGTGTATTTCAGAGTATTCCTATCGGCGTCGAATTCCCTTGTTCGACGATCGCCTTCAAGACAGATCATCCATAAGACCCTGATTGGGGCGCTGGCCCTCGCGGCACGACACTCCCTCCTAAACTCTTTTCGTGCTGAAAATAGCCAAAATCTCTCCTATTCCCGGTGGTACTGCAGGGTGTTGAGCTGTTCCCCACGTTGCACGCCGATAGAATGGCTTCTGAAGTCAATTATACATCCATCAGGGATTACAGGACGTAAATCGCATTGAAGTCGTAAGCCACTCACAGTCGTGGTCGATCCACAGAATTAGAGGGCTTAACGAATGTCCTCTGTAAACCCCCTCCTCGTTGGGTAGCGCACGGAAGCGATGCCAAACCTCAACTTACCGACGTTCGAACGTCGAAAGCGATCACCGCAAACTCAGCGGAGATCGTCCTATTTGGTAGTAAGAAATGAGGCAAAGAAATGAGTAAGTTTGTGATGCCTTTAGAGCACTGCGGATGGCTGCTGCACCGGTGGCTTCAGGCTGAAATGCACCGGGCCGTGAGTACGAAGAAACCGCGCCAACGAAATTTCCCGAGTCCGTAACTCGGAGCGGGCTCGAAATTGCAGCTTAACTCGCAACTTACCGGAGCCGGGAAAATCAGTTTGGAACTACACGCTATCCCTCGGATATGAGTCTCCGAACCAAACGATTGGTAACATGGAGGTGCAAAGCTGGGCCGAACTATTTTCGCCCCTTTCACATGCCTCCAGTCTTTCGGCAGGAAACACCGGACAAGGCTGTTCTGCACGCCTAGGCAGTTCTTCGGTCGTTCTGGAGCTCTAAGCGCTGGAAAATCTCCCTTAACGTCCTGGTTTTACTTCTCCGCCTGCAGTTACTGGCCGAGGCCGGCATGTAGAGAGGTGGAATGCGAGAAAGCACCTCAAGGGACAAGAAAGGAGCAAGAAACCCGGTCTCTCCCGCCTTCCCTTGTCCACAAGTGAGCAACACAACCCTGAAGATATATGGACCGCCTAACTCACCCCTATGACAAGCCTCAGCGATGGACCGCGCTCAGCACCCCCGCCACTCGAAAGGCGCAGACCTTAATGACCCTCAAACTCGTGCTGTGCAGCATCCTGAGACTTCTTCAGGAAGATCTTTCCCAAGCCACTCCTTTCCAACCTCTTCCCGTGGGAACAACGAACTCGGCCAGGATCCTCAGGCATACGACCAGGACGTCGAAGACTCAACAGCTGCTGCGCTGGAAGCCTGGCACTTAGAAGACTCCATCCCGTCAGTACAGAGGCATAGCAACTCCATATCCCAGGGAGGAGTGAATTCAGAACGAGGTTGGGAAGCGGAACAGGACTCTCCAGCTCCCAACGTTGAGGAACCCTCACATCATGTAGAAGCGGGCGCGTTGGCTCAATCTAGACGGAAAACCAAGCAATCGCTCAATTGTCCCGGATGTCAGAGGGGATTTGAGAGAATGAGTGCACTGAAGCAGGTGAGCTATTTTGGTGCCATCCGGAATCGATAGTTCAATTTTTATTTTCTTCTGTAGCATCTTCTCATTCACACGGGCGAAAGGCGTGAGTAACTTTACCCCCTTTGCCTGCTTGCTATTTATCATCATTCCCACTGCAGCACACGTATGTTTCGCTTGCGGTCGCAGGTTCACGGTCAATTCAAATCGCAAGCGACACCTGCGAACATGCAAAGCGGTCAAGCAGGAGAAAGACCGTAGCAGGACTGTCAATCCCTCTGAAAGACCGATCACGCTCGAGTTTAACTCTCCCAGTACGAGCTCTTATAGTGGAAGCCCATGGGTTACGTACAGGGATAGGTCCGGGTCAATGTCATCTGATGGGGAGACTCTCTCGCCTTGGCCATCGCATTCCACGACGTTACCGTCACCAGGAGAAAGCCCTCAATCCTCACTTGGTGCAGCACCTACTCGAACCAACAGAGTGGCCACGGCTTTCCCCAAATCATATCCGTTTTCAACTCCATCCCAATCGTTGGCGACCCCCACCCAGCGCTCGCCACCAATCCCACCAATGCTCCCTCATCTCCGCTCTATCGACTACTTTGCGACCAATTCACCAAGTTTTCAATCTCCAGTACGGCCATTGCGGGACATTGGGCCTCGGTTGCATCCAATGAGGACGACATCCTTACCATCCTTGAGAGATGCGACGGGCAGGCACGGCCTTCAGCTCGACCTCGATCCGTCATGGCCCGCGGCCACTCTTAGCCAGTCCTCTAGGGGGTGGAGTTCGCAAATTAATCGACCCGTGGCGTTTACATCCACGTTATACGACATCCAGGCGCCCCCGCACCTCTCTTCATCCCCGTCTGGCTCTTCGTCCCCACAAGGTCAATCCGGCACGAGCCCGTCGGATTTCCGCTCTCCTACTGTTAACAGGAGGCAAAGCATTCCTACCGGGGGTTCGCAAGCTTCTTTTCCACCTTTTCCCTCCTTTCGTCAAGCACCTGGTGGCCCTGAGCCTGCGTCAAGGCATTGGACGACTGGACCTCAACACCCAGAGTCGCGGACAGGATACCCAAGTCCCCCAGCCTGGTGGGAAGCACGTATAGACCTTCACAACACTCGCCTCCCATCAAATCCCCCATTTTTCAACGAAGAAGGGACTTCCATGCCCGCTGATCCGCCTCGGGCACTCAGCGAGATAAGATTCAGACCCAGACATCTCGGTGAATCTAAGGAAAAGGGAGGGGATGATTGAGGCTCCGCGATTGACCTTCTAGCTTCGCTCTTTTGGTGAAATTTGTTCCTGGCCGCGAGAGCCTGAACGATGTGGAGAGGATCGTCTTCGGGCCTTCCTTTTCCGTCGACTTGCTTAAGCGCCTGGAAAGATAAATTAAACATCCGCTATCCAGCTTAATCCCTCTTCTGTCACAAATGTCTGTATTGAAATAGAAATAATCTGGGCCGGTCCGAGTACTCACTCATCGAGTGCGCTTCGGGGATAGCTGGATTAAGGTCATTGTGTGAAGGGGCACACCCCACAATCCTTGATCCTCAGGGAAGATCGGATCTCACCCTGAGGTTCGAAGCTGAGGAAAGTTGGCATGTTATCAGATATATAAGGTCCTCTTTTGGCTTAGATGTCTCCGTCGAATCGCCGACCCTGGAACGCACGAGATGGGGACTGTTGTCTGCATGAACCCTTTTTGATGCTGCCGCCTTCTTGTTCAATCACGTCATCTATATGTCTATCATTTCAGTCTCTTCATACAAGGATCACCGTTTGTCGACCGCCAGCCCATTCTGGAGTTGAAGCGGTGGTTGGACAATGGTTCGGGTCGGAACCCGCTCTTGACGAAGGCGGAGCTGCGGGCATATTACCACATCAGCAAAACCGCGCGGCGCTGAAATAGCCTTCCGGCGATTGTATGGCCTTTGAATACTTTTATCGCCATACATACCCCCTACAATAGTTATAATGACCATGTAATTATACCACATACTTACACACCTCTTAGAATCACTCGCATGTCTTTCATAGGCTTACCTGCTTTCTGGAGGACTTGGATCTTCCATGTATAGGTCAATCAAGTCTTTGGTCCGTATGGGAGGGTGAATAAAGTGTCTCGCGGTATACATGAACTTTATCGAAGACGTGTATGGGACAGATAGATAAGCAAGTCACACATTAGTATGCATCATTACACCACAGTTCACTGTTCCCCTGACCCCGAGCCACTATACAAGTTGTCCGTCCATTGGGGCCTCATTCACCGTTGAGTTTGGCTCATATTCACCGTCGAGGCGTTTTCCCTTTGTGCTGGAGCGGTCATGCAATGAAGTAAACACGGGGGCACAGCTGTTGGCTGGGCTTCGCCGAACATGGATGGGACCGGCGGGAGGAAGGACAGGTGGCCTGACGGAAAAAAGAGTCGCACTCAACAGCTGAACTGCAGTCTCTATGGCGTATTTCATACTTTTTGTTCTCGGAGTAACCTTCGATAGCGTGAAAAAAAGTTTCATATAGGATATATAGCCGTAACGGGAAAGGCGGCGGAGAAATCGACCCCCACGTGACGAGCCCCGCACGGTCTAAGTCCCTTTACTATCTGTTTGTTTTTCACCGACCATCTTCCCCGCAGTATGTAGCCCAGCAGTTCATAAAAGGACAGTTCGTCCGCTTGATCACCCCTCCATCATCTCCCTTTCCTCCCCAAGTCCACTGTCCTCCCTTCCACCCGTCACCAAGAACCCGGCAGCCCATCTGACATCGCCGCTTCCTCAGCTGCACAATGTCAAGTGAGTTCCAGTCACGCTATCAGCATCTCCACTCGCTCTACTGAGAGTAAATACGAAAATCGGCGGAAGGAATCACGGTAAGTGTTCATCTGTCCACTCACGAGTGTTTACTAAACGCAAGCCTGTACTGCTGTGCCCTGCAAAACCAGAGAGGAGTAGCGAGGTGTAAGTCTTCTTCTGGCTCGCATCATACTTTATTCTAACATAATGCGTGCATCTCTCCCTGCATCTGTAGTTTCCAAGAACGTGTTTGCCGGAGGGAAGGGTCTGTGAGCCCGATGGCTTGTGTGATCTCATTTATCGAATTACCCGTCAGCCCTCAATCGAGGACTTATTCTCTGGCCTAACGTGCACTTACTTACGATCGTCACCGTCTTAGAGGACATATACGCTTCAGCGGCGTGCCGGACATGGAGAAGTGACCTGCTTCAACGAAGGAATGCGCATGTACGTTTCACGTCGCTCTTTATTTGTTCTATACTAAAATTCTCTCCATCGGTCCCTTTCAGTGGTTTTCTTGGAGCTACGCTCCAGCTGCCTCGAATTTGGTCGGCCTTTCTGGACACGCTCTGGCCCAAGAGGAGGATGGATCGACCAATGTAGCGTATACATGATACTATAGATACTTTTTACTATTTCGAATTTACCCATGTTGTCGTATAGCTACCAGAATCCAACCCAATTTGTCCGAATTGCCATCCTTATCCATCGATGTTAGCCTTGATCGAAATTAGAATGTCGATAAGCAAGAAAGACAAGATAAGTGTTTCAGTGGTGATATAAGGCACTAGAAGGCTTAGCGAACCCGAAAGCCTCCGCCGGAAACCAATCATTAACGATTTGCGATGCGCATGAATTCCCTTGGATTCTCCATATAAGGGTGGTCGGAAGGCATGGATATATTTCTTATATTTCGTACAATATAAGGGCAAATAATGGTAATCTAAGGTAATGGCCACTTTGCTGATGCAGGCGACGGTGATTATAGGAGGCTCGGGACAGCTTGAGAAAATGCGCACCTAGGACGACGGGTGAATTCGACTGGC
>WSUI01000300.1:0-35818 GCA_019633595.1 Tulasnella sp. UAMH 9824
TCAAGGTTTTGGGAGACGTGTACAGGATGCGATACGAGTATTCCAAAGCAGAGGAGTCGTACATTCAATCCTGTGACCTCTACTCCAGAATCGGGAATAAGCTCGGGTTTGCCCAGTCCGTCACGGCTTTGGGAGACGTGTACCGGAGGCGGAACGAGTATTCCAAAGCGGAGGAATCGTACATCCAATCCCGTGACCTCTACTCCCAAATCGGAGATCAGCTCGGCTTTGCCAACTCGTTCCAAAGGTTGGGACAGGTCGACTCTGCTCGGAGAGAATATGCGAAAGCGAGAGAGTCCTACTTGGAAGCTCAACGTATATATGATCTGATCGGAGACAGGTACTCCTCGGCCAACATATTCTGGCACCTTGCCTGGTTGCATCGCAGACAGGCGCAGTACGACGAGGCGGAGCGTCTGATTCAAGAGGCATCCACCATTTACGGTGAGCTTGGCCTGACCAAAGACGTTGCAGATTGCGACCAATTCCTCGTTCACATTCGTCAACGCATGAAAACGTGTTCAACACCCTGAGCTACCGCGTCTTCGCTCCGCTGTCCTCCAAGCCCGTTCGTCCTATTTTTTAAACTTTTTGTCAAGATGAAGGACGCTACTCAGCGACTCAACAGATATATCGTAGAGCTCACTGTAGCTGTTACTAAGCCACCGCATCTCTTTGCTTTTGCGCCTGCATGTGTTATGTCGTTGTGATACTCATCTGATGATCACGGCCACGGAGATAGGTGACAGATGGCCCGGCCGCCCGAGGGCGAATTCAGTAGCGATATCTGATGAGAAATGCATCCATATCAATCTGGCCTCTCCGATTATACTAGCAGTCTGTCTCTTCTCAGCGGACGTACTATAAATATAGATACAAGTTTGAGGGAGCTTATCAACCAACAGGTTCTCGGTCAAATCCCGGTTTGGCCAGCAGCTCCGGACTCCCCTTGACGAGTGCCGTAGGGGCAAACACACTCCCCCTTCGGTTCTCTTCGCTCAAGATTCCAACGCTACTTTGGATAGATCTCCTTCAGAGTGCTCTCAGTCGGCGAGTACGGTCTAAACAGGGACCAGCAATCTCGTTTCGCTGCACTGGATGAGGAGATTTCGCCCACAAGATGCCCCGTTGCACCAAATCAAGCTCTCCCTTTGGCGTCAGGGATTGATTACGATGGCATTGAGTAAGGAAATCCAATAAAACGGTGTCGGATTCTCGCCCTGATACCGGTACTTAGACGATCAATGTTGCTTTGCGGCTCAAACCGGGTGGCTCTGGGAATGTATTTCGCCCTGGCCGGGGTTCCGGGCTGCGGGAATAGTCCGTAGCACTTATGAAAGCCGATCCGACTCACTGGATACCTTTTGAAGACCTTTAACCTTGGTGGAAGGAATATGGAAGGGTCCAACCCGATCTTCGACGGAAGTGGCTCGATTGGGAAGGACCCTTTCATGCACTCAAGCCATTGACGTTTATCGGGTAAGTACCGCTCCCATCAACCACAAAGACAACCGTCGGCGATTATTAATCCCCACCTGCGAGTCCTTAAACATGGGATCTGCGGATGATGCACCCCTCGTCGGTGGGGTTTACTGTCCGCGATCGGTTATCCGGAGTGGCGCTGCGAGAAATAGACTACCCCGTCGCCTGCGCAGAGTTTCCGAGTAGCCGAAGGACTGGAACGTGCACTGAGGGTGCATCCACCGATCGCCGCTTTCGCTCTCAGACTTGGTTATTCTTATGCTGCTGGACTGGGGATTGAAAAGTGGGACTCGCTGATATAAGCATGCACGATTTGATTGCAGACTGGAGTGGAGCTGTGGGAGGGTTTCGTGGGTCATGGGCTGTTGACCGGCGCTTTCCGCGTTTGGGCTCTTTCCTCCAAGCGACCATCACCCCAGAGTGTTCTTCGCTTCCCTGATCCAGTGTGACGGTACTTCCTGCCCTTCTTGCTTACTTGCTATCCCAAGCCACGAGCGTTTATGATGAGCTGCATCATCCACCGTGCACTTGCCTTGTCGCTCTTCCCCTTGTTCCTCCTTGTTTCCCTGGGAGTAAGTATCTTTGCCACCTTCCTTCCCCTTTAGGACTCTTCTACGGTCATGATGAGTGTCAGCGGCTGACTCTGTACGTCAATCCAGGTCAGCGGCCGCACTGTCGCTCCAGGTCGTCTCCCTTCCCTCCCTGCCGTCGTCCCTTCCGGTGTCGCCCCCACCTTCCCCATCCTCGACTGCGTTTTGTGGCAAAACTCACTCCATCTCACTGCCAAATCCCTTCCTCCCAACCACACCGGCTGGGCTCAGCCCTACAAGCTCCGAATCAGTGGCGCACCCCGCGAAGCCTTCAGTTCGCACTTGAACTCCTTTTCCACCCTCAAGGTGACACAACACGCCACTACTGCCTTCGAATCCCGTGTAACTCCTTCGGTCCTCTCCCTCTTCTCCAAGGCCGACACACGTCGCCTCTCGTCCTCGCCCGGGGCCACCCTGAGCAGTCCGACTTCCAACACCACCGCATCCGCCCTTCCTCCTCGCTCTCATGACAAAATACCTCTCTCTACGCCTTTCCTTGTCACTGAAATCAGCTGGCATGAGACTCCGACTGGGAATAGGAGAGGCTCCCGCAACCGCTACGTCCTCCTCGCATCTCTCTTTGCGACCCTCGTCTTCTCCGCGTTTCCCGCTGTCCTCTACGACGACACTACTTTCTTGCATGTAATCGTAAGTTGTTAAGCAGTCTCTTTACTGGTTTTGCTGACAAATGCTAATCAACGCCCCTCTTAACTTAGGCGGCTGATTACTCTTCATCCAAGCAAAGGATCGCTACGATTATCGAACACTATCATGTCACTATCGTTTGGACGGAAGCTCAGCTCACCAGTCTCTCCAAGAGTCTCGCCCGGGTAGGACAAGCCGTCGTACAATCGTTCAGATTTGTCGGCCTCGTAAGTTCCCGTCTTCTTTTGTTCTGTTCAGGACCGCCCACGTTTAGTGACATGCCCACATCTACTCTCTGCTCGACTTCATTCTAGTTGGACCGCGACATCGTGTCTATTGGGCTCTCCGTTGAAGGCGATTCGCTCCCTCCCTGGCCAGACTTCGGAGAGCCAGACGCTGAATGGCCTCCATCTCGACGAAAGGCTCGCTCTCGCTCTTACGATTCCCCATACATGGATTCACTCTTCATCCCCATCCCCTGGGCTGAAAACCATTGCGCCGAAACGATTTCGACCCGAAGCTCCCGATCTTCAACTCCATCGCCGGACCAGAAAACCTTTTCAACTCCCTCTTCCCCCCCTCTTTCTCCCCCGTCGCCCACTGCCAATCACAAGCCAAGAACCGCCTTCAACCAACTTTCCATTCCTTATCGGCTACCAGACCTCACTACCGAGCAACTCGTACCTCCTAGGGTTTGGGGGTTCGGTAACATTCCGGTCGAGGAATGGTTCGAAGACGGGCTCCCGAAGGAAATCAAGCCTTATCCATGGGAACTCCCGGCACTATTTGTGAACGAAGAAGAAGAGGAGTTGGAAATGCTCTCCAAGGGGTACGAGAACGATCGGCTGCTCATGAGCTTCGAGGCGAACCCCAAGTTGCTCAAACGCTATCTCCTGGACCCGCAAGGCTTTCGGGACGCGCTGCCACCCCCGAAGCAGGAGGACGATAGTTGGAAGCTCCGTGATACAAGTGATTATGTCCTCCCTCGCTTGCCGAAGATGGAGCGACCTTTTCGCAGGAGTTCGTGGCCCGTCCTGGATGAGCGATCGACCTCCCAGGCAGGGGCTTTGTCGGGTGCCAGCAAGATCAAATCCACGTCACGAAAGATCTTGAGCACCGTCAAGGATCGTCGATTCGGCTTTCTCCTCCAGCCCAAAGATAAAGCACAGACCGATGCTGGTATTTCATAGCAGGAGATGGATTCAAGTTCCTCGCGCGTCTTACGGGCGAAATTGATTACGAAGGTTTGGCTTTTTCTTTTTTTTTCCGTTTTGTTTTCCTCCTCTATGTCAAGTGCTTCGCCTTTCTGTATCGGTTATTTATTTGTATTGTCAGGATGTTGCTGTAGTCTCTTCGATAGAATGTCTGTTATCAACCTGGATTGTCGTCGCGAGTGCTTGTGAGCTTTTCGGGACTCGAGCTCGTGGTTGTTGGAAGCCAGTAGCGAATACGGAGTTTTGAGGGATTGACTGAGATAGACTTATCCTGGATTGAAATGGGCATAACTATCGTAGTCGATCCATGGAGGCGACGGCGAAGACGGGGAGAAGTGTAATCATTTTGTAGAGACTTCTCCGCTTGCCACGAAAACGCCGGTAGTGCAGACTTAGATCTGTATACTTTATTCGCCTAGGCGTACTTGTTTTGCTTGTCCGGTGGTGTTTTCTTCTGGGAATAATGTTTTGAAAAAACTCGTCTGGACGAACCGCTCCGCCGCCCGGCTAAGCAGTTTACCGAATTGCCGCTGCAGGCTTCACGCAGAACCCACAAAGTTTAAATTGGAGGTTCCAAGGTAAGCGCTCTATCAATAGGCATCCCTGAGACCTAAACCCGAGTTTCTGCAGTTCATCCGCCAAAATGCGCGCGGAGAGACGTACCGTTGGATAGGTGCATGCTCTGATCGCTGGCTCTATCGATCTCAACCGTACTAGTGTAAACAGAATGAGAATCTCGCTCGAGGACGTCAATTCAATAGCCATATCAGATATCGAGTAAATGGATACAAATCCGTCTTTAGTCTTGCTGACTTGGTCAGGGCGAGCATGCGATCGGGCCCATCAGACAGAGCTAAAGTCCAGAGCTGACCAGCCGCCCGATTCAGAGTCCCTCTAAATAAAGGCGCCACAGTCCCCCTCTCCTACTCTGCGTGACGCTTCAAGAGCCTACACTTAGCTGCTCAAGTTTTCGTCGCGACGTCTTTGCACAGCTTGGCTCATCGATACGCGTAAGTCATGGGCCTGGCGCTCGATTTGGGTGGGCTAGATCCCGAAGCTCAACTGGATATCATGTCGATTACACCAAATCAAACGCTCCATGGTGCACCTACATCGAGAATCGAGTCGGATTGCAGGTTCCCAGGGACGCAAAGTAGCTGATTTCAGGAGCTTTATGCACACCATCGTTCGTGGTCTCAGCCCCGAGTCGATCGGCGGATCTAGCCCAAATTCTCCGTTCTCCTGAAATGGTCCTCGGAAATGGAGAGTCGTAGATCTTTAGTGCTAAGATTTGGCGTATCTCGATGCGATTTGTCGGACGAGGGCGCTCTGAAGCCATTTGCACTTGGGGCAAGGAATATGAAAGGGTCCTACGCCAAACTTTGGACCCTTTCATGCACTTCTGCATTCGGGGACGGTGATTTTCCAGGAGACGACTCGCTCAAATGTCGCGAGAGTCGTATTACAGCTGTGGGCCTACTTTTAAAACCTCTCCGGATCATTTACGTGTACTGGTCTGAATCATCGCAGAGTGGGAGATGGGCCGCGGACCTGGTACGTGGAGGGAATGCAATCGGGGATCTTGCGTGGAGGCTCGAGGCTACTACGAGCTTCTTCTCTGCGTGTACCGAGATGGTGGAACGGGGGACTGGCCATGCACCCCGCGAGCTCTGCCTTCTTGTCTCGTTCGTCCGTCGAACTCGAAAACCTTCAACTGCATCCTTCCTTTGTTGAATCTCTCAAGGGGTGACGCTTTGTAATATGCGAATGTATGTTATTCGACTGTGGACTGGCGTGGAACTGTGGGAGGGTTGGGCTGGGCTCCGGGTTTGACAGCCGGCGATTTCCGTGTTTGTGCGGTTTCTCTCAGATTACCATCACCCCCAGAGATCCCAGAGATCCCAGAGAGCCTTTCCATTTCCCTGAGATCCAAAGTGACGGTAGCTCTCGCCTTTCTTACCGTCCCTTCACCTTCCATCACCATGAACTTCATCTCTCGCCTCCTTCGCTCATGGACCTTCTTCCTGTTTCTTGTCATCCAGCGTGTAAGTGCTCCGGAGCGTCATTCCGTTTCTGGCGTTTTACTTTCTCCACCGGCGTACATGAGGTGCTGAACTTGTATCTCATTGCAGGTAAATGACAGCGAGGTTACCAAGGCCCTTCTCCCGTTTCTCCCTCTCATCCTCAGTGTCGTGGCGACTACCTGCCTGATCCACGATTTAATTCTCTCGCAACCTCTTCCACATACCACCTCCCAAACCACCTCCTCAAGCTCTGTCAACTGGCCCAAGTCCGGCGCATGGGTGATCACCGGTGCACCCATCACAACCCTGACACCCCTGAGTGTCGGTGTGCTCGACAGGCCTCAGGCTTCAACCTGGAGTGGTGCATTACGTGGATGCGCCCCACTGGCACTCCTGGCACTCGCCATCTTCATCGCTCTTATCGCCTGGTTCTCAAGTCGTCACAGCGTCGCCCGCGACCTTCCGGTAGGTCTTCAGCCACCCTCACGGGGCACTCTCCTCTTTGACCAGTTGAGACTAACCGATGCGCGTCTTAACTAACATAGGCTCCGTCGCTCCCTCTGCTTACCAAGAACATCCGTAGGCTCCCGAGTTTCTCTACCGTTCATCAGCATTCTCCGACGCCCTTGGTACGTTTGTTTGCTGTACTCACGTCGCTATCAGTTACCGACGCGTTTCTGTCTATGCTTCCTCGACGCTTAGGCACCCGAGAGCCAGCCGACGGACTTTGCTTGTCCGTCTTCCATCCCCTCGCCAGGGGAATCGGAAACCGCTGCGACAACCTCGCCTCTCCACCAAGCCCTCTCTTATAACCAAAACCCCGCCCCAACTCCACCATCGTCGGCCGTAGATAGTCCACCGCGTCTCCCGGATCCAGACCAAGACGGTGAACCACGTCTACCTCTTCTAGGGTGGAGCTTTACATCGTCAGCAGTCGAAGATGAAGATGAAGAGGACGAGTTCGACGACGACGATGATGACCAACTCTGGTGGGAGGCCGAAGACGATCAGCCTATACAAATCAAAGAAGTTGCCCGTGGAGTCGTGCCACCTCCATCCCGTGTGGAAGACGAAGCCGAGGAAGGTGAAGATGTTGCTCCAACTTCAACTCCGGCTACGACCTTTGGACCAGGCATCCGGCCGTTGATTCCAAGGGGACACCTCAACCCCAACATCGAGGCTCTTCAAGTTCATCCTAACCAGGAGACTATCGCCTTTCCGTCATTCGGCAGCGAGAAGGACGCAAATACTGCTCCAACGTCAACTCTGTTACCGGCAGGAGCGTCCCGCGGCTGGCTGCGTGTCCCGAACGAAAAGCCCAAGACAAACATCGAGCTTCTCCAACCTCGTCTAGGTTGGAGAGCTATCCCATATCCATCACACGAGGACGAGGACGATGAAGCTGCTCGGCAACGCCTTCCTTCATTTACTCGACCCTCGGCACCTTCCCGTCCCCTCCCTCCCATCCCGGCTCCTTGGCGATGTCCGAATGTCCAGCGCATGCTATTGCGCACCCCTCTTCCAGCCTGGATCGAGGAGGAGGAAGAGAAGGAGGAGGATTCCCCCGGCCAAGATCGACTCCCACTCTCGACGTCGAAGCCCGGTCGCGAAGCATCGACGTCCACCACCAGCACCGCGTTCGAGTCGCCCGCCAACGCAACATTCACAAACTCCCCTGGGAAGCTTTCAGCGGTGAATAAAGTGGTGTCGTTCCTGCATTTCACCAAGGGCCGGCAGGACCACGAGGCCACAAAGAGAGTCAGTCACAGCTCTCGCCTGCGAAAGGTGCTCTCCAAAATTCCACCTCTTCGCTTTGGGAAACAATTCTTCAAGAAAAAGACTGAACCGCTTTAGGTCCTTGAACAACGGAGACGACGTCGGATGCTCGTCTATCCCCGCGCGCTTGTGTTCAAGCTCGTTTGTCCCTTCCGCTTTTGGCTTAAAAGGTTCTGTGTTTATTAATACTCTCAAATGATCCCTCTTCGAAGGGGTCTTTTATTTATATTCCCAAAGGCTGATCGCCTTTCAAAGTTTTTCCCGTTTGTTTCCATTCCTCCGAGATCGCTTGTTCGTTGTTTTGTTGCTTTTGTTTGGTTTTTATTAGTGATATATACTCGCGATTGGCCTGTAGCTCTGTAGTAATATTTGGCGTTGCCACCCGGAAATGATGTTGAGTACGTCTGTGTCCTTCTGTCTTTGACGTACGACTCTCGCGAGCGAAGCTCCAAACAACCGCAGCAGGCAACGGAGGTCCAGTATAAGGAAGCGGATCGCATAAAAGTCGTATCTGCTCTGCCTCTCTAGACTAATGTGAGGGCACCCTTTCAATGCAAGTAGATTCAGGCAAGGTTAACAGAGCAGGACCACTGGAAATTCGTCCAGTCCGAGACGAGTGACACCCTACATTATGCCAGCCTTGACCTTCCACCTTGACACGATGACGTGATGAGTATAGTTGCAATTCTACTATGGCTAATTCAAGCCTCAGGTTTATAGGTATGTCCCCTCTGACCTTGGTTTCGGTGATGCTTGAGTATTCATCTTTGCCCTCGCCGGGCTGCCTTCCCCACTCGGCTAACTTGCAGATACCGACTCCGCTTTTCGTTTACCACCCGTCTTACTCAGCTCAATTTTCGTGACCTCCTCAGGTTAAATTCCAGAAGCAAAGGAATATAACGCGAGCGGGAGTGGGAGTGGGAACTCTGGTGGACTTCCTCGGGGATCAGCTCAAGCTTGGAACCAACTCGAAGATTACGTCGTGTTGGGATGCCAATGCATGTATGTAGATAGGTTAACTTGAGCTATCGAGACTGCGGACAAGCGATATTCTACAGGATCATCTTCCTGGGCTCAAGTCTGACCCAGATCATGTTGGTGAGTTCATGTAGAAACACGGAAAGGAAAGTTAGCTCGAACCATGGTCTGTCCGGTCCAAAGTACTTCCACAGAACAAGTGTCCATGCAACGTATTGGATATCACCCATTTAATATTTGGAAATGATCAGATGAGCAACGGTAGCTTGGAAGACCTCGGTGAAGCCGGATGAGGGATCTTGTGGAGAGTTGCGTGCCGACGTGCCCCACGAGGGCAGCTGATACACCGCTTGTTGGACATGAGAGCGCTTATCCTGGGAATTTCTATAGTCACCCTTTGCTTGACTACATGCTCTTCATTTACTTGTCCGTTGGTAGTCTAGTTGTGCGTGGACATGGTTCCGTGATCGGACTCTCTAGCCCCATAATTCGTGCGTAAACCTGCTTTAACCAATTATCATGCGGGAAAGATATGTATATAGTTAGAGCTGTACGGGTTCGTGACTGCTGCCTGAAGTCGCGCCGCTTGAAGGGAACAACTTTTTTTCCGGTTTAGTGTCAGTAACGTAATCGCGGCTGGACGGGCCGCACGTGTTGCATCTTTCTTTTCTCTTCCTACCACCGAGGCGACTTCTGAGACACATAGACATTGTCCAAGAACCAGCATGGAAGCACCTAAGAGCACGTTACCATACCCTCCAATTCATGACAAGAGTAAAGTTGTAGTATTATCCGACTGGTCAGTTGCGTTCTCCAATCGACCTTGCCGATAATTCTGTCCTCTGGAGTCGCCGTCAAAACATCGGCTGACTCTCAATAATGTCTGCATCACAGGGACGGAACCATCACTTTGACGGATACGAATGACTGTACGAGGCGAATTGATTCCTTGTTGGTGGAGAAATGTTACGCTGACTCCGTGGCACCCCCAAGATCTCACGGACAATCTTGGTTTCGGGTTTGAGAAGCGGTGAGTGGGGCTAACCTGAGATATTAACATTCTGTGTACTAAAACGTAAAGTTAAAAGGCGAGCGCTAAACTTAGAAGTCCTCGCCGGTCGAATGAGCTTCAGGTAATCAGAGTCCCGGTGGTAGTTGGCGGACAAAGGAGTTGACTATGATTCGCTTGTATCAGAGACGCCTTTCGTGAGATGTTGGAAAGCATCAATATACCTTTTGACGAGTGCATCAGGCTTTTGAAGCAAAGTCAGTCATGCCTATACACTTACTTCTGAAGCTTACCCGGACTACTCGCACTAGACATAAAGATCGACCCGAGCTTCAGGGAGTTTTACGAGTGGTGTAAGACACATGATGTTCCCTTGGTTATTGTATCCAGGTAAGCTTCATAACTAAGCTAGGCTCACAGATGCTGATGTCTATTCATCTGATGCATATGGTAGTGGTATGGAACCCATTATTCGCGCTGTGTTCGAGAGCACTGTTGGAGTTGAATCAAGCGAAGTTGATATCATCTGCAACTCGGTCAAAGTCAACGAGAACGGCAAATTTGAAATTCTTTTCAGGCACCCAGAAAGGTCAGTTGCAGTTATTGGTCAAGGCTCTCTCTATGGCACTCACGGGAGTGCCTCAACTACCCAGCGGTTATGGACACGATAAATCTCAGGCCATCCTACCCTATCGGAGCCTCCCTCATAAGCCGATTCTGTTCTTCTTTGGGGATGGTGTTTCAGATCTGTCTGCCGCCCAACATGCAGACGTCTTGTTTGCGAAAGACAAGCCTGACGGAGAGAACGACTTTGCTGCTTACTGGTGCGCTCACTCTAGCCACTGCGGCCGAAATCTATGGGCTGACGTCCAAATAGCACAAAGATGGGAATAAAACACTTGACCTTCAAACACTTTCACGAAGCTCTACCTATAGTTGCATCGGTAGTCGAGGGAACGGCAACCGTGGAGGACGTGTTGAAGGCCAGTCCCATTTAGGTGAAAGAGGGATGGAATTCTCTGGAATAGAGAATCGGTGATTTAAGTTCCAATAGAAGAGTGCTTATTCTAAGAATAGCATAGACCTAATGCTAAAAGTGAAGTATGAGTAACTGTGGAAACGAGGGCTGCAGGTAGTAAAGAGTGCCGCTGAATGGGATAGACTCCCACAGAGCCACCCTAATTCGGTGACGAGAATTCATACCTCTTCTTATCGATGTTGATGGCCGGAGCTCGACGCTGGAAGGCGCAGACTCCTATCCGCCTTGTCCAACACCAGGAACGAGAGTTCTCCTGCTGCGCGCCGAATGCTGGCCTTCCCCACGTTGGATGATCGGCAAAAACCCTTCGAGTTGTTCTCGCATTTGAGTTGAAAGAAATATTTATAGCCCTGTGAAGTACTCCCGTGACTCGTAACTCGTCCTGGGGGGGCCATCCTCTGACTGATGAGGACGATTGGCGGCGATGATGACGAATTTCCACGCCGCGGCGACTCCGTGCGGTAAGGATCTAATTCTTTTTCGACGACCTTCTCTGGCTCCACTTCGAAAAATGTCAAGCTCAACTTCGTCAAATACCCGTCCTATAGTTTTTATGGATATTCAGATTGGCGAAACGCCGGCAGGGAGAATGAAATTCGAGTTGTTCTCAGACATTGTTCCAAAGTAGGTCCTTCTGTTCTTGTCGGTGGTTTTCGAGGAGCTGATTCGTGTCTCATCAGAACAGCGGAGAACTTTCGGCAGCTTTGTACAGGGGAATACAGGTAAGCGTGGACGCGTGGGCTCCGTGTGCTTGGGAGATGAATCGGCAACCCTGAGGAGGATAGAGTCAACACAAGGCCGCAGGGTTACAAGAACGCCACCTTTCACAGGTACGTAAACATATTTTAGCGTTCCAGCATTGTTTCACGCCTACATTTATCCTTTTTAATTTCCAGAGTGTAAGTCCTTTTGCGTAACTGAGGGTAGACTTCCTACTGAACCTAGGGCTCATCAGGATTCCCAATTTCATGGTGCAAGGTATGGCGCATACGTGTATCTTTATTCGGCATGGATGATCATACCTCTTGTTTATACTATAAGGTGGCGATTTCCTTAATGGTGACGGGACGGGATCGTTTTCCATTTACGGGGAGAAGTTCGAGGTGGGTACATTGTTCTAGCTCAAAGAGTCACCACAGCACTGACTACCAGTCGTTGGAGGCAGGACGAGAATTTTAAGGAGAAACATACTGGACCCGGACTTTTGTCGATGGTAAGCTCAGTCTGCACAGCGCCCTTACCATTCTCTGAGACGTCAGTTTGGGGCTGGTAGGCCAACTCGGGGGCCAACACCAATGGTTGCCAGGTAAAGAGTTCGCTTGCCAGGTAGCTCAATACCTAACCTGAGGATGCTGCCCACTCGCGTATCGTTTCCAGTTCTTCATCACGACAGAAAAATGCGATTTTCTGGATGGGAAGCATGTTGTTTTTGGGAGGGTGGTTGACGGGCTCCTTACTCTCCGCAAGATCGAAAACGTCCCTACAGGGGCTAACAATCGTCCGAAATTGACGGTCAAGATCACTGGTAAGAAAGGTCCGTAATTTTGGTGACTATCTTATAGACTAAGCAAGCCTGTTGCGTAGAATGTGGGGAAATGTGAGGGTGCTATGAGGAGGAGGGGATAGATAAAGGGCCGCGCGGACTCTTGAAGTTTCCATCCATTGCCGGAAAGTGGATGAGTATATCACCCGCATCGCTCTAGTATAGACGTGCACGATGTATAACGCTCAGAATTTCGGTACAAAGGTCCTGATGATGATCGCCTATCCCTCTGGCTGTCGTTGAGCGCTCACAGCCTGCTCCATGCCTGCTACCAGTCTCGTTGGGATGAATATATCTGTGCTATTGTGGGTTTGAAGTTGGGACTGGGATGGTGCCAGCCAGGAACGCCGCTGGGATGGGGTGCGCAAGTGATAGAAGCAAAGCGGCGAAGTTTGAAGTTCGACTGAAGTGCGGATTCGACTGGTGTCTCTCTCCCCCTGCCCGTCACCGCGTGTTTTTCCTCTACTATCTCCCTTGTGACTTGACGTAGCATCACAACCTCTCCTTATCGCCGCTCAACGCAAATCGTCTGATACCGCATTTTCCAGCTCTGGAGGTCACGTCTTTCAACTTGAACCGCTGCCCACGATGGTAGCTCCCCCTCAGGCGACTCCCTCGCAGCAACATCCACCACCCCCGCCGGCGTCTTCCACTCTCGCTTCCGCACTAGACTCTTCGACAAAGGAATGGAGGGACCACCTTCAGGCGCTGTTCGAAAAGGCCAAGGAGCGATTCGCCGATGTCGTTTGGGAGCTCGGGGACGATGACGACTCTGATGAAGTTTGGGGACACAAAGGTCGGGACAATCGTTATAGTAGCCTGTATCGCGTTCTGAATAGTCATTTTCAGCCATCGTGTATGCTCGAGCACCTCCGTCCTTTCAAGCACGCTACTTCAAATTCCGGCCAGCACCGACTCCGAATCCCTACGGCGCATCACCCATACCAAATGCCCAATCAACCTACTCACTCTCTCTGCCTATCGAAGATATGACACCGGGCTCACGGTCTCCGTCACCATTCGCCAGCCGTCGCGTCATGTCTCCGGCACCTTCCAGCACCACCGGTCAGGTGCTCCGAATATCCACCAACATTGCGCCCGCACTATTTACCAATGAACTCGAATATCTATACACGGGCAAAGGACTCAGCGACGCCTTCGAGTTCCTCTTCGACTCTGCGGATAAGCGGGCCGATGACGACGAAGCTGCAAGGGTGGACAAGTTGCGCAACGATCTAATATACATGTGGAGATCGAGGCTGTACTCGGACATTCGCGTCGTATTGGAAGGCAACTTCCCTTCTGGGAGGGAATCCTATTCCCCGAACGATGTTTCAATGGCCGCATTCTCCAGCCATCGGTTCATCCTCGTCTCGCGTTCGCAATACTTTCGCGAACGGCTGCAGTCCACCAGCTTCGCTTTACCAAGCACGGACGAAAACGAAATCAAGCTCCCTTCCCCGCCGTTCACCCCCGCCTCCGTCCACTTCACCCTTGGATTTATCTATACGGGAACCCTATCCTTCTCCCATCGCACATTCGACCTGACCACGGCTTTCCATATCTACCGCGCGGCCATGTACCTCCAGTTGGATTCCCTTCATCGAGAAATTCAAGCACGAATAGTCGAAGAAATGGTTCATGGACTTTTCCATGCCTTCCTTCCTTTCGACCAGTATGAGAAGATTACCGCGGGCCGATGGGGCGTTGGAGGATGCAAGTGCAAGCAGTGCCAGCGACGTGCACCCCGTGTTCTCGAGTTTGCTATGTCACCCGATGTCAACGACCCCATCTTGACCCGTGGTGCTCAACGAGCGCTCTCGGGGATGTTTGGTGAGGGCTGGTGTCAGGCCGACTTTGCCAACCTTCCTCCCAAGACACGGTCGAACTTGGTGAAAGGCGTTAGCCTTCGGACGAACCCGATGAACGTCATTCCACTGCTCTTCGCTGCTCAGGCTGCGTTGACCAAACTTGAGAATAACTCGGAGGCGTGGGCGGAGGAAGTCCGCGAGATGGTGCATACTGTCCGCAAAAGAATCGACGACACCATGTGCGGCAATGCAGAAGAAGTCTTTGAACAGGAGGAATGGCTGTCGATATTGGAGCGGGATGGGGCTCAGTTCTCGGACAACGAGAAAGTTGGTTGGGTCATGGACTCGTTGATTCGTGGGCTTAATGACAAGAACGCGGGAATGGTCTATCAAGTATGTTGTTTGATCTTTTACTCCGCGGGCAAATGACTGACTCCCGCTGCCTCAGACTGTGGTTTCTGCAATTCTCCTTCGGGCGGATCCTACCACCGGCCACACCGTCCTACCAATGACTTCTGTTGTCCGAGCGTCTGTTGAACGGGCTCGGCTTGAGATTGCTCGATGGATAGGCAGGAAAAATCGTTGGCAGTTTGTTCACGCTGCTGGTGGTTTCGAGGAGATGGATGGATGGGCCGTAAAAGAGATCAGCGACGGTGAGTTATGCAACGTCATCCTCGCGAAGGGCTCATGGCTGACAACACCCTCTAGAGATCGATGTTCCCGTCGAAGCTCTTCTGGCTCCTCGTCCTGCGTCTGGCTCTGGTCCAAGCCCGTCGCGCTCAGGTTTAACCACAACAGGTCCACACAGGATCTATGGGGACTCGGATTCAGCAAGTATCTCATCCTTCCATACTGGCTCAAAAAGCCGCATCGGCAAGGAGCCCACTCCTTCGGTTCATTCCATCTCTCGAGGCTCCGTGCACTCCACCGCAACCACCGGCCGTCCCGGTCCTCGACGGACTGTCGCCAACTCTGCTCCTCCACCTGCTCCTTCCGCTACTTCTCGCAACCAACCTGCCGCTCGGCTCAAGCCTATTCTTTCCTCCCGCGTTCAGTCCACCGTCTCACAACCTTCGAATGCGTCACAGTTCAACATACCTCGTAGCGAACCCGTTGTCGTGCCATCTGCTCCGGAGCCAGACAAGGATCAGTCCGATTCGGCTTCGATGACTTCGTACACCCGATCCACTCCCCCCGGAACTCCGAAGAGCCCAAAGAGTCCCTTGCCTCAAGTGGAGCCTTCAACCTCTTCGCCTGCGGGAAGACCGAAGTCGCTGGCGCCGTCGGTCACATCCGTTCGCTCGACCACGTCGACTATCCGGAAAGCCAATGGGGCTTTGAATGTCCCATCGGGTCAAGCATCGCGCCCAACGTCGTCTGCTTCTACGAGCTTCCGGACCGCCAAGTCTGAAGCCACACCTACGCCCTCGGCGCGGTCCTCTGTGGTTCGGCAATCTCTCTCGCCGCAGCCCGAGCGACCCCCGAGACAGCGAACACTGTCGAGCGCCTCTAATAGCTCTGCCGTCTCGGCCAAGAGTAATACGACGGCTGGGAGAAACCGAAAGACGTCTGGAGAGAAACCTTCCCCCAGCTCTCCCCAACCTCTTCGTCCCAGACGAAGTTCAACTGCCTCGGCAACGTCTACCGTATCCAACCGCACACCGACGAAGACAGGGTCAAAAGCACCTGGCAGGAAGCTTCCAACACCGCCGTCGCAGCGACCTCCACTACCGAACGTTGAACTGCCCAAGGTAGTTAATCGAACGCCTTCGGGTTCCCGAGCGTCGACCGCATCGACCGCCAAATCGACGGTGAAACCTCGCCCTTCCAACGCGTCTATGAGATCAACAGCATCGAGCGTTTCAGCTGCGCGCCGCCCCGTGAGCAAGGCCGATTCCGAGGCGCCTCCACCAGTTCCTCCCAAGGACCCGGAGAATCCGGACGAAGACGATGATCTTCCCAACAAGACCGGGATCGAAAACGTCGTGCAACCAGCTACTCCTACGCTCACGGAGGATGCTCTGGCCCTTCAGCTGCCAACCGGTCCACCTCCACCAAGTTATGCTGCTTCCGTCGGGGACGTTTCTCCTCGTCCCAGCAGCCAGGCGTTCCCCTCAGGGGACGCCAAGGGCAAAGGAAGGGACACGCCTGATAGGCGTTCATTTGCTTATCCAGAGGGCTACGAAGAGGATTTGGCATCGCGCCGCACCTCGATTGCCAAACCCCGAAGCGACGGTGGTTCAACTGTCCGAGCGTCCAATGACGTCGATACACCTACGGAGTCCCACCGACGCAACTCTTCCGAAACTATACGAGAATCGATCGGCAGCATGACCACAAACGGAACCATTCGGGGGAACAAGCGCCCAGCCAGCCAACCTCAGCGCCCCCGAAGAGGTGTTACTCTCAACGTCGGCATCCCCTGCATCATTTCGTCCAAACGTGCCCGCTTCCGCGCGTTCGCTCGCTACATAGGCGAAGTCGACGGAGAGACTGGGCCTTGGATCGGGGTCGAGGTTCCAGTTGGCGAAAGCTGGACGGAGAAGAAACTCGCTGGCAGGAACTGGAACGACGGCAGCGTCAATGGCACGCGATACTTTGAGATCAGCTCGAACATCACGGGTTGGGATGATGGAGAGCAAAGAGCTGCGAGACGAAGGCGGATCGACATGCTGCTCTCCGACGTTCCGACTCGAAGCTTGTCAAAGAAGCGGGAAGGAGACGCTTTATCCCTGGAACGAGAGCGTCTGAAGAGGGTCAGAAGCGTCTCCCCTGCCATGTCCGATACCTCGACGTCGGCGGAAGTCCGCGGTCTTTTCGTTCGCCCGCAGCAGGTGCTTTACGTCGTTGATGCGGAGCATTAGGCTCGCCTGAGTTTTTTTTTCTGCAAACATTCTGGGCTCGCAAAGCCCGCTGCAAATATACTATCCAAGCTTTGAGTATTAAACATTAATTGGATACCTCCCCGGCTCATCATAACTAGTTTTTCCCGGTCTCGCTACGTCGTATAGAGCATTTCGGCTCCGATTCACACCTTCGTTCGTTTCTTCTTCGTCTCGTCTATCGTGTTCCTTATTCCTCTGCTGGATTCACGACGCCACATTCTTTCGTTCCTTGGTGTTTGCTTTGCCAATTTATATCCTTTTCCTCGCTGCTTGGGAGCTGCGCGCGATGCTGTGAAGTCAAATCGATCGTGATACTTGCTGTCGTAGTGAAGGGCACGTTTACTTCGGCAGCGACGGGAGCGAGAATTGCGCAGTCGTCGCATCCCGGAGAGATCGAAAGGTATCTCTCGAGATTCTCCTCAAACCACCCAATGGATCGAGGCCTTCGTTTCGTTGATCACGGCGTGGAGAACCTTACGGTCATGCGGTTCCAGGATTCGTCGAGTCAAAGCCGCCTTGTTCAGATAAAATATTATCAGAATTAATTCTAGTGTTCTAAAGCCGTTACCTCTTCCGGGTTGAACAAGAAAAGCTAGAATCCGAGGGCTACGAGCAAATGTGAAAACGTGGGGTCGAAGGCGGCTGCGATGTCGGGAGTTGGCCCGAACTGCCTTAACTCCTACTACTTGATAAGAGTCACCAATCCAATCATGCGCAAGAGGTGCTTTATAGTCGGAGTACACGGAAAGGTCTTTGTAAGCGAGAAAAACGAAAAAAAGAAAAGAAAAGAAAGCGATCAAGTTTTGGAGAACCAGGGAGTCGAACCCGCCAGCCGCCGCAGCAGTCGAGAGACAGCAATTCCCACGGCCAGTTTTTCTACTTTTTGACCTTGGTCATAATTTTCTACCCAAAAAAACTGCATGTATCTCATAGAGAAATAGATCTCTCGATGCCAAAAGGGCAAAAAAGACTTATGGAGAACCAGGGAGTCGAACCCGGCGCCTCTCCCAAGCATGAATTGAATCCGGGTTCGACTCCCGGATTCTCCACTTGGTGCTAAGGGAGCGCTCTACCGATGAGCTAGATCCCCAGATGCGTCGACCGGGAATTTTAACTTACTCGTAGACTTTTCGGGTTGAAAATCCACCACTATCGAATATTACTCACTCGACCATGTTCACCTGTAAAGGAGTTTCGCTTAGGCGGATCTTGGGCAAAGCGATCGCTGTCTCGCGGACGTTTCAGCACAGAACGATCGACACAGTCCCACGTTCTACAAGCGCGGGGGTGCACCTTGAAATTTGGACCGATTAGACTCATCAGATATCGTGACTCGCGCTGGCTTTCTTATTTACTCTCGTTCGACCTCGGGTCTCCTTGTACTATAGGCCTTCTTCGACGCGATTCTTCCGGTCCGCCATGTCAACCAGCACCTTACCGTCGATACCTGGCACCGATCCAGAACGCTCGCCCCTGGATGCTTTCAAAATAGCCGTTGCGGCCAGCATCAACAAAGCTCTGCCGGAGGTTTCGTTGGAAGCCGCTTACAAGGCTGCCGATATTGGCAGAAAAGGCGTCGACTTCTCCGTCGCTGTGGCTCGGTTCAAATTGGGTGGCAAGCCAGATCCTTGGGCGAAGAAAGTCGAGGAGTCCGTGAGCCCTGCCAATCCCCAGACCGACATCCTGTCCCACCGTCTAACGTTCCCCTAGTTCGTAGCCGACGATTACATCGAATCTGTCAAAGCGGAAGGCGCCTTCCTATCATTCACCGCTCGGACGACAAGCCTTACTCGCAACGTCCTTACTACAATCGACCATTTCACAAATAACTCCCCAACAGGCCAGCCATCATACGGATCAAATGAAAGTGGAAAGGGGAAAAATGTGGTCATTGGTTCGTGGCATTTCGCGGGGGGAACCTAAACCGAAAACTGACGGGCTCCCAGAGTACAGCTCACCGAACATCGCAAAACAGTTCCATGTCGGCCATCTTCGCTCAACTATCATCGGTGCTTTCCTCTGCAACGTTTATAAAGCGTGCGGCTGGGAAGTTACTTCGTTAAACTATCTTGGAGATTGGGGGAGACAGGTTCGCGTCTGGCGTGCCCAGGCTGGTGCCACCCTGCTGACGGTACGCCTTTTAGTTCGGCTTGATTGCTGTCGGTTTCGAAAAGTACGGAAGCGAGGAGGAACTCGAGAAAAATGCCATCCGACATCTGTACGACGTGTACGTCAAAATCAACAAGGACGCCGAAGAGGACGAGTCCGTCAACGACGCCGCTCGTGCGTACTTCAAGCGGATGGAAGACGGAGACGAGTCAGCGCTTTCTCATTGGAGGAAATGGCGCGAGCTGTCGATCGAGAGATACAAGACAGAGTATGAGAGGTTAAACGTCGCCTTCGACATTTATTCCGGTGAAAGCCAAGTCGGCAAGGAGAGCCAGGACTCGTGCTTGAAACGGTTGGAGGATATGGGGCTTGTGTCCGATTCGAACGGTGCCAAGATCGTTGACCTCGAGAAATATAAACTAGGAAAGGCTGTTGTTCGCAAAAAAGGTTCGTTAGATTTTTCGTGCATCTGTCCTAACAAATAACGAAATGCTGACGCACAATTCAGATGGGACCAGTATCTATCTTACGCGAGACATAGGCGGCGCCGTCGAACGTTACGAAAAGTACAAGTTCGACAAGATGATCTACGTTGTTGCCAGCCAGCAGGACCTACACTTGGCCCAATTCTTCAAGGTGCTTGAACTGCTCGAATATCCTTGGGCAAAGAGTCTCGAGCACGTCAACTTCGGGATGGTTCAAGGAATGAGCACTCGCAAGGGCACGGCTGTCTTCCTAGAACAGATCATCGAAGAGGCCGCCAAGGTCATGCACGAGCAGATGCAGTCGAACGAAGAAAAGTATAAACAGATCGAGAATCCCCAGGAGACAGCCCAAGAGATCGGTATCACCGCGATCAAGATCCAGGATATGAGCGCCAAACGGTAAGTACTTTACCGTGTAGGGAGGGCTTGACTGACGGCGTCTTGCCTTAGGATCAACAACTACACGTTTAACTGGAGCCGAATGCTCTCCTTCGAAGGCGACACAGGCCCGTACATTCAATACGCCCACGTCAGATTGGCCTCGATGGAGAGAAAGAATCCCAACCTCGTTCCTCTCCCTCCAGCGGCTGAAATCCAGTTCGACCTCCTTTCCGAGGCGAAGGCTCGTGACATTGTTTTCCTCCTGGCAACCTATCCGGATGTGGTCAAGACCGCTCAAGAGCGACACGAGCCCAGTGGTGTCGTCACGTTCTGCATGAAGCTGGCTCATTTGATCGCTTCGGCTTGGGAGACGCTGATAGTCAAAGGCGAACCCGACGAGCAAAAGGCGAGGGCACGGTTGTTCCTGTTCATTTGTGCGAGGGACGTTCTGGGTGCCGGCCTCAGGCTATTAAGTATTAACCCACTAGACCGTATGTAAGGAAATAGATGTCCTAGGTAGATGGAAAATTCGTATATACGCTATCTGCTGGACTAGTCTGCGCTGAGAGGTGGTAAACTGGGCCGTTTGCCCTTCAGTGGCCACTCTTCTTCCATGGTTGAAGCATCCCAAACGCGACCCCCCTTGATGACGAATCGTATGTCCCTCGAAAGGGAGATATCGTCCAGGATTGCGGCTCCAGGGGGATAGATCAACATATCGGCGAGCTTCCCTTCCTGTAGAGAACCTATCGAACTGAAAAGGCCTAGACTAAGAGCGCCTGAACGAGTGGCTGATCTCAGGACCTAAGAGTGAGCTTATACATTAGTGGTAGTGTTTTTAGGTGTACGGCGATCGGTCTAACCTCGTACGGCGTCATTCCGCCTTGGCTGAAGAACCACATCTCTTCGTGGTAATTCAGTCCGACTGGAGGCTCCCCATGCGCCCCGACATTGCCATTGAGTCCGCGTTTCGTCATCTCGTAAACTGAAGCTGAGGTGTTAAAGAGTTGGTATGCTACAGGACGCCTGTTAGTTCACGCTGGACGAAAGGTTATCACCTCGGACGTACAGTCGCGGGGCGCGGATACCGATCGGGATAAGCCTTCGAGATACCCGTGCGGAACAAAGCGTCGCAGCCTAAAAATCGTGGTTAACTTGCGCTCTCCCCCCGAGGCTTAATGGTCATACTTGTCATCAAAGGGCAGCGATTCATGGGCCTGTGCTTGTCGTGTAAGCCGCAACACCAGAATTTACCACCCACGAAACGTACCCAGACGTAATCCTCGCCAAATATGCCTCCATAATTCACAATATGCGTCGGTGTATTCCCAGTCCCACTTGCAGAGAACAAAGTCAAAATGTCGTCGTACAGCGTCGGTATAGGAAGAGAGTGCTCGACGGTGGTCATTCCTGAGTGGGAAACAAGCTTGAGTCTAAAAGTATCGTTGTTTAGAGCGCGTAGCTCTCTCACCATCGATGATGTACGTCAGGTCCCAGTCAAAGTTCATCCCACCTTCGGGATATACGTTCATTGCCAGCTCCTTCGCCACCTTGATGAGGCGTTGGCGGGAAGCACTAATGAAAGCGGTTAGTTTGTCTGTCTCGAGGAATGGAGTGATTTTGCATTTACCGAGAAGGGATATTGTAGTTCTTGTACGAGAAGGCGTAAGGTCCCGCTTCCACCTTCAAACGGATAAGAGCCGATCGGGCCTCAGCGTCGTCTGCAATGTCTTGATGATAGCTCGCCGCTCCTGCCCCGTAGATGATGGTCCCAGTTGTGAAGATGCGGGGACCAATCATTAATCCGCTTTCAACCCGAACCCTCTCGGTCCACGTATCCACAGTGTCAGAGGACGGACTGCGAGCAAAATATCAGCGAATATGTCAATAGATTTTAGACGAATGCAAGAAAGAAATGGTCTCACTTATGCATCGTGGTGCATCCATAGGCGAGGAAAGCCAATTGCTCCCACGAGGATGCGACCGTATCCGCCCCATTCCAGTGAGCATGAACGTCGACAAAACCAGGGACGACGACCCCTCCTTGAGCATCAATGACCTTGGCTCCCTGCGGAGCTACGAGGCTCCTTCCAACGAGTTGAATAACACCCCCCTGTATTATAATGGTTCCGTCGTGAACGATATCGTTCGCTTCACTGCCGGTAGCCATGGTGACAAGGGTGGCGTTGATGATTACCAGGATATCAGCATGGCTTTGCGACGGATCGACCTTGCCCTTTGTCTCCCGACGAGCAACGTCGAAAGCATCATCGCTCAGTCGTCTACTCTCGCTTTGGTGGTACGCATGCACCTCCGTTACATTGACATATTGTCGGACGCAGTCGATTCCAAAAGTAGATGGGTCGCCTTGAATGGCAGATCGGCAGTGCTTCAGCTGATCGATCTTGAGCGAGTGGAGGTAAGGACCTACGCAAGTCGTATGCCGGTTAGCTTTCCGAGAGCCTCGAAAGTCCAGTACCAACGTACCCAAGAACCAGAAAAGAGTGCTGCCGTCTCTCGACCACGTCAAATCATGCCCACCGTCTAAGCTAACCCTAGCGAGCCCACGCGTAGCGTTTAGGCCAGGTTTGCTCCATAACGGTTTATCGACTGCAGTACCGTCCGCGACGTAAATCTGGAAGAAATCGACGAAAGCGGCGTGCCCGACTTTCGCTGGTGCTGTGCGCATGTGCGTGCTAGATTTGACGCTATTCAGCATTCGTGGGGTCACGACGAGCTCTGTAGACATTTTCCCTTCGGCCAGAGTCTCGGCGGGATATTCTCCATTCTCGTCGGGCTCGCCCGAGATATCGATAACTGACGCCTTTCGTGAGGTATGGGTGAGGAGTTTGCTGGCGCCATCGACGAACTTGATTCTTTTTGGAGTCATTTTGGATACTCTCCGAATGTCTTTGATGGCGAAGGTTCTCTCTGTCGCTGTTGGCATCCCAAAAGGTGATGGAAGTGTAAGAGTTCCGATGTAAATACCGGGCTTGGCGGTGGCCACGACATGACCTGTCATATCATCTCCCCCGCGGCGGATAAATGCGATGTGGCGGTTGAGGCCCTCGCACTCGCAAATGACGGGACTGTCGTAGCGGCCGAGAGGAAGACCGCCGGATACTTCGAAGGCCATTTGACGAGAGAGATCTGCAATTTCGAAGGTGGACAGGAAGATGTCGGACCACCTGACGTGGATTACCAAGTTCGGCATGTGGGGTACGAAGGATGGAGAGTAGTAGGTGGCGTTTTGAAGGACGACAGGAACCAACTTCTCGCCCGTCTTGTGAGCACTCGCGTCTTCGGTGCCAAAAGAGCGGTGTACTGTCTTCCCTCCTGCTCGGAAAACTGCATTGGAGCCCGTTTCATCCACCGCCAGCTCCTTGAAAACGCGAATTCGTTGGACGTCCCGGCTCTCCTCCTTCAACAGATCTGTTTCCGAAATTCGAGTTTCCGCGATGCGCTTTTCGATAGTAGCCTTGAACAGAATCTTTGCGGGCTCTCCATTTCCAATCCTCTCTCCATCCTGGTTGACCGCTAACGGAACACGCCAAAGGGATCCAGCTGCCCAGATTACGATACCTTTGTCGTCCGGGGTAAACGCAAACGATGGGTAGGTCCCCATCGGGGCGGAAATGGGCGTTGCGTCGTATGTAAGACCGTACCAGATGTTACGGATAGTGCCAGACACAAGGTCTCTGTAATAACCAAGTCAATTCCACTAACACTTGATTTGGTTTCAAGAGGAGCTCACTTCAATACCAAAGCTTCTTTGTCTCGAACTCGGCGGACGAACGCCAGAGTGCGCCTGTCATGAGATAGCTCCGGGCGCGACGCGCTACCTGGCGATGCGCTGACCAGCTTTTCTGTTGCCCCAGTAGTTAAGTTTCGGGAGAATATCGCATATATTCCTTTGTAGACATCTGGACTCAAAGCGTCAGACCCCCGCGGCCGCTACTCCATTTTACCTGTAGACACACCTTTACTGTACTCAAAAGCCCCGTCACTCTCTTCGGCAACATTCTTGGAGTATATCAGCCGGTCTTTACCCCACCACACAAATTGCTCTGGCCCTATCTGCTGGTCGGGATATTGTTCCGGTTCCCAACCAAAAGGCAGGCTGCGACCGATAACTCGCATGCCGTCTCCCGGTTTTGTCGATTTATCGGACAGCGGTACTTCGTAAATCCATCCTTCCCCGGCGCCTAACGACCTTCCGGACGTGTACCATTTCGTTGCGATGACCTGGACGGCGTGGCTCAGTGGGGTGTGCAGCGGTGCGAACCGAAAGAACACATACCTTATCTCCATCGGGATGGAAACGTGCATCTGACACCCATCTGTAGGTCTCGTTCGTCACTCTATGAGCTTCGGCTCTTCCTTCCCGTAGTAGCCGTCTGAGACGTTTGTCATCATCCTCCTTAAAACCTTGAGCCAACCAACTTTCATCCTCTTCCTCGTGAGCTAAAGCTTGCAAAAGACTTTGGTTGAGAGGATGTGCAGTTTCCACGTCATGATCGTAGGAGCGCAAGGCTGCTGTTCGGCAACCCCTCCACGGCATCGTCCATATATTTTCAACGCCAAGGCCTGCGTCTGAGCGAAAGACCAGCTTGCGTCCGTCCGGAGAGAAATGTGGGTCCGAATCCCACGGAACACCGAGAAGGATTGGATATGCTCGCCATCGGGTCTGACCATCCGAACTTCGCAGGGCATCGGATGGCAGGCAGTAAAGGTCACCTAGCGCCGTCAGTAGGGATGAGTGACCAACTTTGAAATGGAGCCTTATTCTACGTACCAAGCATGTCAAAAACAATCTCCCCGTCACGAGATATGTCGAGCCGTAACCAAGTTCCCTCCTCGACGTCGTACTTGAGTTTTCTCGGATGAGCGAAGTCGGTAGAAATATCCCAAGGTTGTTGAGGTCGAATAGGCCAGATATCGTCCTTCCAACCGTATGCTTTGTCTTCTTTAATCCCGGGTATTATTGAGTTGAGAGCCGGATTTCGAGACGGAGTCGTGATGAACTTGCTTGGCAGATGGGCGCGGAGAAGAACGAACACTGCACAGATAGCGACTGTAGTCCTCATGACGAATCCGCGACGATTTGTTTTCCCTGAGGTTGGCTGCGCTCCATTACTGACATCAAGCTCCTTCTCCGACGAGTTGTGCGACGAGGTAAACGGAGCCTTCATGTTGCGAACAATTCCTTCGCAAGGGTGCACCTCAGTCCCAATAAAAGAGGGGCCTGAAATGATTGTGTAGCCGTTAAGGAGAGTAGCAAAGAGATCAAAGAGGAGAAGTGGATGAAGGGAGCAGGACGGTGCAGCGGATGGTCACGGTCAAACGAACAGGGAAAGACGCTGGGAACGAGAAAGCAACAACAAACTATCGGCATTGAACGCCGAGCCATGCTCCGTTACAACTGACCGCATACATCAGAGATGAGATGACTGGCTACAACACCTCCAATAATCACATCTACACGAAAATATCGCCACTTATCGTCTATTACGGCTTGCAGTAGCAACTTGTCCCCCACTCGCTCCTACTCTCTTGATCTCCTCTTCGTCAAGACCAGCCTCCGCTAGAATCTTCTCCACTTCCTCGAGGATGGGCTTGTACGAAGCTGTAGTATAATGTAAAGATTAGGCATCTATTTGAGCCGAAGGTAGACCTATCACGACTCACCATAGCGCTCCTCGGCCAACGCGAAGCCGTCCCGTCGCAGCAATTTTCCTTTATTGTCGCTGCTTCCATAAGCCTTTTGGGCCCAGTAGTCCTCTAACACATGTGTCAGGCGCTGCTTAGCCACATCGGTCACCACTTACTTGAACGAGAATAGAACATAGCAAGCGTCTCGCCGGGGAGTGGGGTGCTGATCTGATCCTCCGCCGACCTCGTACTATCTTTGGAAGACCCGAGGAACTCGTTGGCTTTTGCTCGCAATTTGTTTTTATCCTCCTTGCACAATCGTGAGAGTAAGCTGTAGACCCATGCCAACCAACTCACCTCAACATCATCGGGTTCTGGAGCCGGCGTTCCGACGACATCCGTCTCCGCCTCTACTTCGTCACCCGATCCCCCTTCAGCTTGTTCTTCATCTTCATCTTCGCCCTCATGTTCGCCATCATCGTCATCATCTTCACTGTCAGACTCTGCATTTTGGTCAATGGTGACATCGAGCGGACGGAGGCACGTAAAAGCTTCCATCTTGTCCAACTGTATCGACCAAAAGTCGTCTAACGCTGATCAATCGCATATGTAAACACATTTATGAGCTGACTAATATGAGACTACCCACTGTATTCTTTTGGACCATGTTCAAAGATTCCGCCGTATCTGCGGAAGTATTGTTAGTTCAGGACTCAGTTGCAGAATTATTCGCGACTCGCACATGTATAACGTATTCCTCAATACAGCTAGCATCGCATTGTATCTTTGGAAGGGCATTGGGGGCTGATCTGGGTCATCCGACATCGCAAATATAGACCGTGGTGTCGGTTCTGCCGGGGACATTGGAGTTGCGGCTGGGGTGGCCTCATCGTCAGATAGCGGTTCCTCTTCCTCCTCTTCTGCATATTTCCGAATCTTGACTTCGAATTAGCCATAGGCTACTTGAGATACCAAGTTGGATAGAAGACGCACTTCGGCTGGATTTTTCCCTTTCTCTTTCTTCTGGCCTCCCATTTTCTTTTTCTTTTTGAGGTTCATGCTGACCCACCTCCCGTTGCCCGAGGTCTGGTACCCGAACCTTGCCTTATTTGTTCAGCTTTGATCATTGTCAGGCCGGAACTCAATTTCTCACATGTCGTTATAGAAAACGCTGTCAAGCTGCTCTTCATCCTTATCCACATCGCTCACGCCTCCAAAAAGTACTCCTTGCGCTTTCGCGGCCCAAAGGGCCATGGAACAGCCACTTCGAGCAGTTGTTGGTGCATACCCAATCTTCTTGCGCTTCTCCCATTTGATCTCTTTAGGGTTCAACGACATCCTAAGCAGTCACGTCAAAGAAGTATCGCCGGAGGGCAACCAACTGACGCACTTCAAAAACCAGGTGTCTTCCAAAGCAACACCAACTGGCCGTTTGCCTTTATCATAAGTCTTGGTGTAACCACCTAGTGAGGAATCAAGCGTTTAGCTTCAAAATAGCTCTAACGATTGAAGCACGGACCGTGCATTATCACGCCTTCCGCTATAGGCAAGAAACTAGCAAGCATTGCTGAGCTCGATAACTCCAATGCGCCAACTATAAGATGAAGACTTACGAGAAGCCACTTCTCGAATGAGGCTGTCTATCATTGGGGCCAAAGTCCACTTGAATCCACTTGTACTCCTGGGTGTCGAAGAGCCACAGGTCATTTAGGTAATTGGCTGGCAATCATGGCGTCAGATCGTTCCTTTTTGGAAACGATCACAGAAGGGAGCACGCACTCCTGACGCCGACATCAACAAACCCCCCAAAAAGCACGATATAATGCTTCCATAGGGCCATTCGGTGTCCTGACCTTGCGATGGGCTTGATTTTGGTTTCGATGCGGTCCCATGAATGGGTTGCGACATCGAACACCCAGAAGTCTCTTTAGTACATTCCGTGAGTAGCTCTTCCCGGAGATAGAGAAGTATACGATACGTACCGATAATGATGGAACGTATTCTGGGACAGAGATGAAAACTCCCCGCCTATCGATGACGGGCCAGAGACCGCTTGAGTCAGAGCTTGTTGGGAGGTGCTTGCTTGACTAACCAAAGAGAAAGAGTTTTCCTCCACCAGCAGGTGATGCGACTACGCTATGGGCGGATCTTGGCCCTGGTGAGTTGGGTGAGGTGTAGCAGCGCCACTCATCCTGACTCCAGCATCGGAAAGGATGAGCTGTATCCACAGGTGCAAGGGGATAGCGCTAGAGTATAGAAGACATACCTTCTCAGGTGTGTACCTATAGACGTCGTTGTAGAAGTGCTAATTTGGAGGAGACGTGCTTTAGTCCGAAGAAGTGACTAAGAACGGACCGAGACTGACCGCTTTCCCATCCTCGGAAAAGTACTCTCCACCAATGAACCTAGAATATATATTTGTAAGCAAGCGAATTAGCCATACAACCTCGAATCTACCAAAGATGGTTGCCACTTGGACAAGGTGTCAAGGTCGCGTTAGCTCTCCTAGTAGGGGGACCCGCGACCGTCTCTTCGTTTACTTTATGCTTTGCCTCCCATTCCTTGGCAAGCTAGATAGTCAAGGGTAGTTAAAGTTTTTGAAGAAATCTAGGAGCGATCTGACTTACTTTCTCGAGAATTGCATCCAAGTCTTCCTCGTCGTCGGCACCGGGACGTGCTGATCCACCTTTGGTTTTCTTGGTCTCACGTTTTTCGGCCTTCTTCTCAGCCTTTGCTTTCTTTGCTTCTTTGGCTTTTGCCTTCTCGGACGAGACTCCCTTCTTCTTAGCCATCCTTGGTTATTGTCGTATCTCGCGGGTGCGGCGGAGAGCAACATCGATGTGGGAATCCGATTCGTGTTGCCCTGAAATGAGGGCAGCTTGCTGTTAACAGTTTTCCTCGGACCCCCTCCCAGGCTTCCGGTTTCCGACGAAAGAACGGAGAAATGGTTGGAAATGGACAAGCACGCAAACATAAGCTAGTTGCTGTTGCCTTATAGGGGAGGGTGACTCTCACCGCAAACATCCATTGGCGGTGCTGGTGAGGTAGAATTGTTTCATATTTCCGCACTCTCGACCAAATGACAAGAAACGGGTCGCCAAGCAGGCATACATGGAGAAGGGCCGCGCCCATTCAGTTCTCTCTTCAACTTCATCTCTCACTGAGTCGTCGCTAGTCAAAGCGACTGTAAAGCTCCTTTCTTTTCCCAACCCACCCGACCACTTGTGAGGCACACCCTCGCGTCGAGGCCTACCTACGGAGAATGATTACCTGATATCGGCAAATAGGACCGAAATTCAGGTAACCCTGTCTTCTCCCAACTTACCGTACAAGCGGACGCTACCGCCCTAGTGGACGATCGGTATGCAATAAGATATTATATTACTTACAGCGAGCCGTAAATAATAGAATGCACACAACTACTGCAGATTAGAACAGCGAACTGATCTGGTGGGTGTCCTGGGGTCC
Source organism: Tulasnella sp. UAMH 9824 (assembly GCA_019633595.1). Lineage (NCBI taxonomy): Eukaryota > Fungi > Basidiomycota > Agaricomycetes > Cantharellales > Tulasnellaceae > Tulasnella > Tulasnella sp. UAMH 9824. Next base: position 29,092 of record WSUI01000300.1, read on the forward strand.
TGTTGAAATATTTAATGTATCGGTAAGGTGTATTGGATTGCTTTCAGGTCCACGCGGACATCCAGGCTCCTCTTGGTGCGAAAGGATAGGGAGTTCTCCGCTGCGTGGTAACTCTGGCCGGGGATACCGCAGCGACGTCAGACAAAGTGAAGCCCCATCAAACAACCACAAATCTTGCCTCGCGGCTGCTGGACACATCGAGGCGTGGGCGTCCACCACGATGATTTGGCCTTTCTCAAGATGGTTCGGAAAGGTAAGCACATCCACCTTCTTAACTCCCTTCAGCAGTTGGTCCTCTTACACTCCTCCATGGTCCTACCACGTATCTCCATAACATTCAAACAGAAGGACGACCCCGACGACTATGAACGGGTCTTGGCCAGCCTATCTCTCAGCATATCCTCTGCCCAAACCCGTCTGTCTGAAATTCGGCTGAGGGAGAGAAGGTCGACGCTGCTGGTGACGCTGTATGCAATCGGGTTCTGGATGCTTTATGTCCTCCTGTGGTGGACGGTCTTGCCCCGCTATCAGCTTTGGGCCTATCACTCTAGAGATGATAGAACCATTCAAGGCATCATCAAAGGTGTGCCGGCCGTCGTTGGACCTATCTTGTAAGTTCGGACTGCGAGCGCGTGGCACTTCTTTCAATCTGGACTGACGCCTGCGCCCGTAGCATTCTCTTTATTCGGCGCCTAGTCCAACTCTGGTATGCTCGAAAGGGAGATCAAGAAGGTTAGCTTCGAACTTTGGTGGCCTCTTTCTCAGGGGGGTCATGCTCAGTCCTCCTGACAGAAAAACAGCTCAAGGCACTCATGGCTGAGCAACGTACCAAGATTGAGGAAATCAAAAAGAAGACAAATTATTACTCTACTAAGAATTTATTGGATCGATATGATGACTCTCCTTCTCGAAAGGTATGGTCGCACCTTCCTTCTTATGCAGGAATTACTAAACTTGGAATGACGTTTCAGCAACCAATACCCGTAAACGGACCTAGCACCCCTGTTGCGCCTGGAGGCTTACGCCAAAGACAGTCAGCTGCTATGAACGGCACATCAGCTTCCGCTCCACCGCCGACGCCGCTTGCTATTCAGGGGCAGGGACGTCTTACCGCTACTACTCCAAATAGGCCTTCTCCACTCCAAAATTCCCAGCTGTTGCAACGTGCGTCGAACATGTAGCATCTGTTCTAACTTCAATTAACATCATGTTCTATCGTAGCCACTCCTCAGCAGCTACCGCCTCCTCAAAAGCAATGGTTCGACAAGGTAGTCGACGCTCTCTTGGGCGAAGAGAACGAATCCTCCAACTCGAAGTTCGCATTAATCTGCGAGAACTGCTTCAATCACAACGGACTGGTGAAGGAAGCCGAATTTGATGAGATGAGTGCGTGATTCCAGGTTCTAAACAGCGTTCGTCTCGATCTGAGAGTCGCCCGAATTGCCCATCTCGTTCTGTAGAGTATGTCTGTCCCAAGTGCGGTCACTTCAATCGATCTCCTAAGCAGAAGCGTGAGCTCGAAGAAAAGCATGCTCGTGGGGGCCATGCACTTCGAGCCGTTAACCGGAACCAAGAGTCTCCACCACCCACGGCGATGTCATCTTTTCCCAATTCTCCAGAACCTTACCGCTCGCGTTTCGGGGATCAAACCTTCTCTGGGCTATCGAACATTCCTGCCTCGCCTTCACCAAGCGACCGAGATAGGTCTAGTAGCCGATCTAGGGGAACCGATGAAGACGGCGACGCCCAAATGCGGAACGCGGCGGATAACTCTGTCGGAGAGGTGGACATGGATAAGGGTGCTGGCCCGGCTATCAAAGTCGACTAACTAAATCGATAATGGACGTTGTAGCGCATGGCGAGCAATGTGGTTTCTTTAGCGTCTCCCCTCGTTTTTTTATTGTAACAGCAGTTCCCATCGTAAAGTTGTGCGAACGAGTCGACTGTCTCGTCTTGAATGTGTTGTACTTAGCTACGTCAGGTCAGTATGCTGGCTGTTCTGTTTGGCTTTCAACCACGGCGAGCAGTAAGGTTCGAGCTTGCCCTGATGACTTTTGCATCACGCTGGAAACTACACTCTGTCACGCGTTAGGGGAATTTCATGGTCCACCACATGTGGAGGAAACACGCCCCCCCCCCCCAAGTACAACATGACTTATCAGATCCCGATATTACAGGACAGAGAGAACGGAAGAATCGCTTGATAAAAGAACACTACTAAAATGAATATCTGAACGCCTTGTTCTCCAGGTCTGTGATATCGAGGAATTGAATCGGGACCTTGTACTTGACGGTGCTGCCATCCTCCTGGACTCGCTCGATGTACCCAAATTCGTCACATTCCTTACCACACTCGAGCTTCTCGCGATCACGACGCTTGTTTTCTGAGGATAGATACCAACGAATGATGAGGATTAGTATGATGTCGCCGACGTGTGTCATCTAACAGATTGGAATCCGACCGATAAAAAAGGATGGAAGTACAACTCGCACGCGGACTTACGAGTTGGATGATCCACGGAACAGTGTTTCTTGGACGATATCTCTCCTTCCAGAATTGCGAGCAGAGCATTTGACCTGGGTGACAATTGTAAAGTCGGGCCCTCAGAGGTTGAATAGTAGGACGATAACCTACCCAAGGAATACCCAACAAGGAAGATGGCATTGACCGTCATTTTCTGGATACGACGTAAACAATCAGCTCGATACTCGCAAGTCGTATTTCATGATAGCTCACCTTGATGTGACCGGCAAACGATACTGCACACAAAGACAGAATCATGATGAAGCCGACTCCGTTCGTCGAGATCAGGTAAATGCCAACCAGGAGACCGGGCTTTGCGGAGCAAGGCAGGAAGAGAAGAAGGAAGCACGCAATAGACGAGGGTATGAATCCAATGATGCCGATGGTGGTATGAGAATTTGGGAAACGGCGGATGAAGATAGTACCAAGCGTCACTCCGATGATCATGCCAACGCCTTTTGGGATACTGAACAACGTTGTCTCGAGAGTGTTGAATCCGTAGCCTGAAATAATGATTTGATAGACGACGCCAACGCCACCTTGAAGGTTTGCGATGGCGGCGAAGAAAAAGAAGAGCCAAGTCTTGGGGTCCTTGATAGCTTCAATGAACCGTTGCGGAGTCATTGTGTGAATAATGGAGTGAAGGACAAGTTAAAGGAATAACTAAGGTATGCGCACTGGTATTTCTTCCAAACCTCGGTCTCGACACCGTTCTGATTGATTCTGAGTCGCTGCGCGACGAGTACCTTCTCTTCCTTGGTGAGGAACCTAGCGTTTGCAGGATTGTCTGGCATATACCAAAAAGTAAAGGATAGAGACGACGAGACTGGCAATGGAGGTAATGATCATAAACCACTGCCATCTGGAAGAGTACATGGATTAAGTGAGTGTTGTTTATCAAGTTAGAATCTCCGTGAGCGTACTGTCGTGGATGAGCTTTCGTATTATTGTGCGCAACACCAAAGGTGACGAAACCCGAGAGGATAAGAGCGACGCCGTTACATTGGAACGTCCAAGAGATTCGTTGAGTCGATTCGACGCGGTTGTAGAACATGGTCATGATAGTCATAATTCCGGAAGTGATACAACCTTCTGAAGCTCCTAGGAGGAAACGAAGAGCGACTTGAGAAGCAGTAAGCGCAAAACGTCTAGGTTATATGTACTTTGGCACCCACAAAGTCCCCCGTAATTTTTACAAGCGGCTTGAAGACCCATACAAACAGCCCAAAAGAAGATATTGCCAACGATGTATTTGCCGATAGGCAGACGTTGCATGAGGTACGCGTGAGGCCAAACGAAGATGATATACCCGATGTAAAATGCTGTGCTGAGATTGTTAAATTAATGGGTTCTTGTCATGCTTGCAGGACGACAAGTGGAAGATTTATCTTCAGACGGGTAGTGACACCCCTGCTGATGTGACCTGTGTCGCCACGCAGCTCAAGCTGGGTCTTGTCACGGCAGAGCAATGTTCCCCCGTGTATCTAGCTCGCTTAATTACCTCTTGGACTTTTCGGAAATATGATGGCAAGCTAATCGAACAAAAAAGGCCCACTTGCCCTGATTTGTTCAGTGACACCGTCGAATGGCGGTGGTAGGTGGGTAAGGATCTCGGCATGCATACATGATGGAAAGAAGTACATATCGCGATGTCACCAGACGCCCTAAAGACGTTTCCATTATATCAAAGAAATCAACTCGGCCTGTATCATGAAGAGAATAGGAAGCACGTCTTCGAAGCTGCGCGGCAAGCCTCACTTGGCATCTTCACCACGTAGTTATGTATTGTTACAACGTTGAACAAGCCCGTCAAAGGCCATGATGGAAGGCTTCGATGCATTGGTGGTGTCAATCCCTTTCAGAACTGAATTATACCGCCAGTCATTCCACAACTACACCGACCACGCCCGGTGACAGTGCTACGCCAAGCTTTCTCACCATTGATAAGACGGGGTGTTTTGATCCAGTAACCTCTTGAGAGTCGAGTATTCATCGCCGCCGAACCTCCGCCGCAACGGCCCGCTACTCCATCCTGCCGAGCAAAAGTAAAGGGCTCGGATTCAAGGGAATGCAAGAGATCTATGCGGGGTTTCTCAGTATCTGAGAAACCCCCATCCATATTCAACGGGGAGTCTGCTCCTGGTGTCCCGGCGGTCGCCCAGCTTCCTCAGGGTTTAGAATGCTAGGAAATCAAGCCCTGACTTCTTGAATTTTTATTCGACTTCTTTTTACGAATGCAAACGGAGCTGGCCGAGTCGTGATCGGACTTCGGCGACGCGACATCGGTTATCAATTGGCTAGATGATGATGCAGCCGGGGACCAGGGATTTCATAACTTCCTGTTTGACCCCGTGACGGAAGGAGTTCGGCCGGTAGGTGGCAACTTACCATTAAGTTTTTAACTGCCAAGCCCCTTAGAATTTGGCCTCTGTCAACAATGTTTCACCATTGCGTAAATCGCAACGACACCTCGACGAAATTCCGGCTCTAAGCATCTACGTAGCCACGAAAGTCTTCCGACCATAATTATCAATTGGGTTAGGTTGAAACGATTGATAGTTGCTATTGTGAGCCTAGATAGCTCTTTTGGTCCACCTTTTTGTGTGTACTCAATTAACTGGTATCAAATATGTCTCCGACAAAAGCTAGAAAATCCTCCCGCATTGCAGTAAGATAGATACATTCATTCCACTAGTCTTACGGCATGTCATGATATATTGGTTACTGTTTTGCTCGCTTCATCGTGGGCACACTTTTCTCCTGACTGCTCGAAGATTTCCGTAACGTCACCCCTGGACTGCTTCGCTTCGCTCGGTTGTCCGCGCGATTTCTTGGCACGCCAAAACTTGAATGGACTACCTGTTTTGGGCGCTGGAGCATATGAAAGCGAGATGCTTCTTGACAGCTTTTCCAGCACAAATGAACGTTTGTCCCGGATCCGCCGACCGCGGGAGCGAACTCGCGAATACAAAAGCCACCCTTTTTCTAAGCTACGAAAAATACAAGGCAGCAATGTTCCCTTCTGCACTCTTGTTTGCAATTGTTCTCTCATTATCTTTGACCGTCAACGCTGCCGTTGGTCCATGAGGTCAATGTGGCGGGTTGGGGTACCCAGGTTCTACTGAATGCGAACCGGGATGGGTTTGCACTTATCAGAATGACTGTAGGTTGAGATGTGACCGCCACGCCATTTTGACTGCTTATCCCGGACCGTTCTTAACCAGGGTGTAGCCAATGCCTCCAGATCCCGGCCGGCGGAACGACCGACGATGCGATTTCAACACCAACTCCGACGCCAGCCTCGACTCGGTCTTCGAGCTCTAGCTCAAGGACTGCGACTACAACATGTCCCTACGCCATAGCTCGAGCTACGGGTACCCCTATTGGGGCTATTACCGAGGGCACACCCTTCTACGGTTACTATCTCCAGCGAGACTCCACCAGTAGGTCCTCCTTTGCCTTCTTGAATCGATCTCTTATCACCTTTATCTCTAGCGAACGAGGCAATATTGATTCCTGATTCCTTTGCACCCCAAATATCGTACGGGACCTCAATCTATCGCCTAGAATATACCAGCATCGATGCGACTTGCATCAGTCGAGTCTATCTCCACATTGCCCAATCGTCGCCTTCGACCCTCTCATACAAACAAATTTATTGGCGTCCCAACTTTGGCACGACTTTCTCTTGGAAGCCAGACCCTAATCAAGTCCTCCAGACTGTTACGACGAACAACGTATACTCGATGAACTGGGGAGATCATGATTGGTTCTTGGCATGCTTACAGGATGGCAAGTGGAAGGTTTATCTTCAGACGGGTAGCGACGCTCCTGCTGGCGTGACTTGTGTTGCCACGCAGCTCAAACTGGGTCTTGTGGCAGTAGAGTAAAGTCATCCCGTGTACCCAGCTCGCTTGACTGTTTCTCAGACTTGTACGGAAATGATAGCACCCAAATTAAAAAGAACACCCGCTTGAATTGGTTTGCTTGTTAATATTGTTCTATAGCGACGGTTAGGCGTAAATCTGTAGGTATTTGCTCGAGACGATGATATCCCCAAGCTATCTTAAGGTAAGAAGATAACAGTGTAGTCGTCGTCTTCCGAGTTCCTACTTACTAACCGTGCTGTCAGAGCCGCCGCCTAGCCGCCGCCTCCGCCACCGACCCGTTCACCCGTTCGAGTCGTATCACTCTGACACCGCC
>WSUI01000301.1:0-33809 GCA_019633595.1 Tulasnella sp. UAMH 9824
TGCTCAGGGCCAACGATATCTGAGACATATGTCTGAGGGGTCCATGGATGTCCGGGATAACATGTTAGATATGCCTCGAAGGGGGGGGGAAGCGTAAACATTGCTTGACGAACCGAACGAGGTTAGCTTTGATTGAACGTTTTTCTACAGCTCGAGATGTAGGTACTCACGTGATTACAAGGAACTGACGGGTGTGACGCCAACAAAGCCCCGCATTTCCGGGTGCTCCTCCAAGTATTGAAAGAGACTGCGCATCGTAACGCACGACTTACCCATCGGCAAGCCAGTTCTGGCATAAATTTCGCAGGCATCCATATAAGCCGCCTTCGCATCGTCGAACTTCTGCTGCGCAGCCAATACCGCCATCAACCCGTCCAAAGCTCTTGCTTCGCCGTCGTCGTCAGCAAGGCCAGCGAATATAGTCCGCGCCTCAGCGAAGCATTCCTCTGCATCGGTGATCCTATTCTGACTGACGTTCACCATTCCAACGTACAGCAGCTCTCTGGTTGCCTGGCCAACGTCGTCCATGCTTAAGTATAGGGCTTGAGCGAGCCGGTAGCACTCCTCGGCTTCGGCATACATGCCTTGAGAGAGATGGACGTCACCACGGCGATCCAAGATCGCTGCGCGAGATGCATCTTGTCCGGTTCTGGCAAGTGCTAGCTCCACTTGAATGAGCGCATCTGCCTCTTCGGTGAATTTCGACTGAGACTTGAAGATTTCAGCCAAAATTGCCGCAGCAGCGCCTTGACCAAGGTCGTCATCCAAGCTGGTCCAAATGGCGAGGGCTTCCGTAAGAGCCTCCTCCGCCTCGGGGTATCGATACCGAGTATGGTGAACTTTTCCGAGTGCTGCTAGTGCTCTGGCTCTGCCGTTTGCATCGTCGGCGCGTTCATATGCAGCAAGAGCTTGGAGATACGACGTCTCCGCCTCATCGTATCTGCCCTGGCTCTCACGAAGCATTCCGAGACGGCGCAATGTGTTTGCGGTACCGAGGTGCTCGCCAAGGCGGACGTAGTGATCATAAGCGGCTTTAAAGGCTTTCTCGGCCTCGTGCATCCTTGTCTGAAGAAGATAGGTTTCCCCCAAAAAGAGCAGGGCATTAGCAACACCGAGCGGTATCCCATTGCGCGATTGAATTTCGTGTGCTTCCATGAACATCGCTTCTGCCTCGCCAAGATTTGACCGAGCCAGGTGGATCTCTCCTAGACTGACCAACACGTTCGCGGTACCAATGTCATCGCCGATTCGAGAGTGGATCTCGTGCGCTTCCTTGTAAGCTTTCTCCGCCTCTAGATCCTTCAACCAAGCGCGGTATATCTGTCCCAGGCCGTTTAGCGTGTTTGCTGCACCGAGATCGCTACCGATGCGAGAGTGTATCTCAAGCGCTTCTCGGAACGCCTTTTCCGCATCGTGATATCTCGACTGAAGACGGTAAGTGGTTCCCAGGCTATCCAACGCGTTCGCCATACCGAGTTGATTGCCGATTCGAGAATGAATCTGGTGTGCCTCCTTGCAGGCCCTCTCCGCCTCTTGAAATCTACACCGAGCACGATAAATCTCTCCTAGACCGTGCAACGCGTTCGCTATACCCAGGAAGTGCTCGATGCGAGAGTGGATCTCGTGCGCTTTTCTAAAAGCCTCTTCTGCCTGCTGATACCTCGATTGCGTTCGGTACATGTTTCCGAGACCCAGCAAAGCATTTGCGGCACCATGGTCGTTGCCAGTGCGAGAATGAATTTCGTGCGCTTCCATGAAAGCCTTCTCTGCATCCGGATCCCTCGACTGAGTTGCGTAGATCTCTCCCAGACGGACCAGCACGTTTGCAATACCATTCTCGTCGCCGATGCGAGAGCGGATCTCATGTGCTTCCCTGAAAGCTCTCTCCGCCTCTTTAAACTTAGACTGGTCGCCATAGACGTTTCCCAGACCTTGCAACGCGTTTGCTGATCCCGCATCGTCGCTGATGCGAGAGCGGATCTCATGGGCTTGCTTGAAAGCCTTCTCCGCCTCCTGATGGTTCGCTCGGGCGCAGCAGACCTCTCCCAAGCCCTGCAAAGCGTTTGCCATGCCTATGCCGTCGCCAATGCGAGAATGGATCTCGTGCGCCTCCCTGAAAGCCCTCTCCGCCTCTGCATTTTTCGACTGAGCGTAGCATGTCTGTCCCAAGCCCTGCAAGGCGTTTGCCACCCCAAGATTGTGGCCGGTGCGAGAGTGGGTCTCATGGGCTTCTTTGAAAGCCTCCTCCCCTTCTTTAAACCTCGATAGAAGGCGGTAGGTCCCTCCCAGACCTAGCAACGCCGTCGCCGTGCCGTGGTCGTTGCCAATGCCAGAGCAGATCTTGTGCGACGTTTTCCAAGCCTCCTCCGCCTCCGCATATCTCGACTGGGACCCGTAGATCTCTGCCAGACTGCCCAGCACGCCTGCAGTACCCATATCGCTGCCGATGCGGGAGTGAATCTCATGTGCTTGTTTCAAAGCCTTCTCCGCTTCCTCATAGTTCGACCGAGCACGGTGAATGTCTCCCAGGCCGTGCAACGCGCTAGCCACACCGAAATCGTTGCCGATGCGATAGTAACTCTCGTGCGCTTCTTGGAAAGCCTTCTCCGCCTGTTGATAGCGCGATCGAGCATTGTAGATCTGCCCTAGAGCCTGCCACGCGTTCGCCGCACCCAGGTCTTCGCCAAGGCGAGAGTAAATCTCGTGTGCTTTCATGAAAGTGTTCTCCGCCTCGTCATAGCGAGACCAAGCGCCATATATCTTTCCCAGATAGTACAATGCGTTGACCGCTCCCAAATCGTTGCCGATGCGAGCGTGGATCTCATACGCCTCTTTGACAGCCTTCTCCCCTTCTTGGTAGCTGGAGCGATCGGCGTAAATTTGTCCCAGGCCGTACAATGCGTTTGCGGTCCCGATGACGTTGCCGGTCCGAGAGTGGATTTTGTGAGCTTTTCTGCAAGCCTCTTCTGCTTCTTGATACCTTGACTGAGCCCGGTACGTCTCTCCCAGACCACCCAGCGCTGACGCCTCGGTCTTATGGTCTCCTGTTCGAGATGCAACATCGATCGCCAATAGGTAGTGAGACTGAGCCTTCTCGGTATTGTCCTGAAGACGATACATTGTCCCTAGCTCGTTCAATAGGGCCGCAGACCGCACTTTTGTGCCCTCGACGGTAGATTTCGAGGGCACTGTAGATGGCTGGTTCACTGGTTATTGAGCAGCTCCTAATGTTATCCACTAAGCACTCACCATGAATGTGACCTTTCTTCGAAACGTGCAGGCATCGATTCTTTTGGCTGGCTTCAAGTTCCAACAATCGGACATCAGGCCACAAAGCCTCAGGATCGGAGAGAGCTGTGCATTATCGCGAATTGCTGGCAATTTTCCAAGAGCCACACGGCATATAAACTGCGGATCCGTGAGCTCTTCAAATGGCAATTTGCCCGTCATGATCTGATACATAATATTGTGGATGAGGTGAGCTCTGACGGGGACGCTACCCTCGGTCTCTACTCACTTCCCAGCATATCCACCCTACAGCCCACATATCACTGCGTGTGTCCGGCGTCCCTTCGTCGAGCACCTCAGGAGCCGTCCATCTAAGGGTATACATGGGACCCGTTAAAGTGAGCTCCAGCGCTGTACCAGTGAATTTGATTTTGGGGGGCGTCAACTCCTCGGCCGCATCACCTCTAACCGCTTGACTGTGCACTTCGCCGACGTTGTCGTCCTTCGCTGCTTCGAGGCTTTGTTCAATCCGTGCTGATCCAAAATCGGTGATCATGGCGTGATAGGATGAGTTGACGAGGATGTTCAGCTGTGTGGTGGGTTATTAATCCAGCATGCAGAGATCTCGACGGACATTCAACAACTCACCGACTTGAGATCGCCGTGGCAGATCGGGGGCTCTCTGGTATGCAGGTACTCCACCCCTTTAGTCACGTCCTGGATCTGAACATATGTCTGGATTAGGTGGACTTGTCCTGGTGTGGTCCGATTCACTTACTAGAGAAATACGCTCTGGAATTTCCCAATCACCAGAATGCAAAAACTCCCGAACATTTCCGTTTGGTTCCCATCCTAAGACGATCCAAGCGTCACCTTTCTCCATATCCTCTACGAAACCATATAGTTTGACAACGTTGGGGTGAGAGAGCGCTGCCATTATACTGAGCTCGTTCACAAACGACTGATGGGCGATCGTCAGGACGGCAACTTCAGCAGCGTTTGACAAAGACTCCACCTTGAAAAACTTTGCCGATTTTTCGACATCCGCACGGTCCCAGTCCAATCTTTTGATGGCCAACTTGTGCTCGAGGACTTTTTTAAGGAACTGTTCAGACGCCCAGCTCGGGAGTTTTTCGGGAGGAATGACAGATCCAATGCTGATGGTGCCCTGCCCGCCTTTCGCCCGTGGTTCGTTTTCCGCCATTTTGATTTTTTTTGGGTCGAGTCGGGACGTCGGTAGTCCATTTAGAATCTCCCGCTTCAAGGTCCATATTAGCTGTCATTCCTGTGTTCGGCGAACGGAGAGGACCTACCCCTTCTGAAATAGGTCTTGAGGTTCTGTGAGCTGAGGTGTCAGGCTGTGCGACATGCTGAATCACGCCAAAAATTATTGAAGAAAGTCTGGTGGCCGAGTCTCTTTTGTTGAAATTTGATTATGAAGAAGGACGCGAGGGGGAGAGATCTCAAGAGTTAAATCGACGCTGAAGGGAGGTCACTCATCCGCTTTTCAAGGAAAGCACGCAACGTAACAAAATTCGATCGCTCTCATAGCTGTGTATGAACACAAGGCGTTAGGTTCGAGCCTAAACATGGCGTCGACCAGGCTTCTCAGACCGCAATAGTCTCCGGGGTGACCACATTCCGAGGGCAGGGGCGTGCCTTCAACAAAACCTGTGCTCCCGTTCTCGGTGAGTCATTGGAGGGCTTTCTGCTTGAGCGGTGCCTCTTATCGTTAAAGTTATCGCAGATCACTGCCAAGACTTCGGCAATGTCGGGGATGCGAAATGATGAGTTGGTGGGAAACGTATCTTTCTGATCAAAGCCACTCCACGCGTCACCTCACGTGCGATTTCTCGGCGCTAGATTTAGTATTGATCCAATCGAGAGCGCTAGGGGTGCTTCGATCTGACTATCTATGTCATGCGTTCATCATCTCGGTCTTCACGCCTTAACAGCGGTGTCGACCGATTGTGGAGTGGAGGAATCATTCAACGCTGCAGTGGCGAAGTCCAAGTCCTTCAGCCAAAAACAATCAGCAGAAGTTTGATGAGGCTTCCAGAGTCTATTTGGCTATCTGGGCCGAACGATGAGAATACAGGATATGAAGAAGAGATCACTACCGTTGCCTACCACCGCGTGGAAGTGTCTGTGGATTTGATTCTAGTCTGGTCGGTCCGGTAGCCAGGCGTTCCGTTCAGGATCTCTCGCTTGAATAGAATATCTCAGCGGCCAGCTTCACCAGTCGTCGATGCACGCGTCCACAGCCGTGTTGTGGTTTGGGCCCTCTGTTAACTCGGGGGCTATATCGTACGCCATGGATGATGAGACCTCGTGGAGTACCGGTAAAACAGTTAGTGAATGAGAATATCCAAGGGTCAAGAAGTAAACGAGAACAGCTAAGGACGATAAGCGGGGAATTTCCCATAGCCTCAATAATCTATTTTCACTGACAGGGCAGCCTACTCCCAGCAGTATTCTTGCACCGATTTCGACGCATTTTTCCACCCTACGCCTTTTCCCGGCTCACATAAAATTCCTCTCTATTGTTGATATCGCTGTTTCTTGCTTCCCTACTTCCCCATTCTCCTCTGTGCCCTCGACTTTTCGTCCTGTTTCTGGTGTCAACCCAACTCTATTTTCCCGCGCCCTGCCCCTATTTGCTCGTCCGCTTGCCTACCTGCGATTTCTTGCTTTGCCCTCTTCGCTCTCTTGCCCTTTGGCCCCCTCTCCCTCTTTCGCTCTTTCACTGCTTTGTGGCATTTAAATTTTATGAGCTTTGAATCCATTGTGGAGCCTTGTTATTCTCTAGCGTTTCGATACATTATCTCCTGTCGATAGCCTTTTATTAATAAAATTGCGCCTGAAAAAATTCTCTGCCACGAATGATACTGGGCAAGCCAAAGCTTGCCGCGACTCGGGTCACGGGAGGAAGGGCTGAGCTGGACCCGTACTGCTCTCTTGGGGTTGCGTTGTCATCCGGAGCCATGTCAATCGAGGGAGGGCGAGGGTTCCCTGTAGCTCCTGCTCGACGCCATAGCAATTCATTGGAATGCTGTGCTCGGCAGTAGAGTCATCCGGAGTCATCTCTGGCATACCGCTCCACAACGTTGTTCTGGTTGCGACTGGGCGCTGGGCTCAATTGATGCCGATTAGGGGTAACTTACGTCAGCACTAGGTATATTACCACAGGTTGGCGGGTTTCTAGCTCTTAGCATCTTCCACCACCAGCCTCCCTCAACTGCCGCTTCCTCGGGTGTTTGGGCAAGTCTGCATCTGCTTTCTACTCCATTTCGATTTCGACTGACGTCGCCGACCGACTTCAACGCTCTCCACCACTCCCTCTCCCCTCAACTCTAGTCGTTCCCGGGCAAAGCGATATGGCAAAACATCGACTACGAAAATGGGATGCGACCTGTAGAACGCACACGGGTGAATTCGAGTAACCCTAACGACGTCACGTCCTCTGACCAGGCTTGGCCGGACACCTTCACCCCTCGAAGCGTCCTCGGGATGACTCTTTGACGATTCGCCGAGGCTGGGTTCGAACTTCGGTTCTGTGAGGGTTAAAGCCTGCCTGCGATAATGTTTATCTCTTCACCTGGACCCTTTTCTGCTGGCACTGTCGAGACGTCCTCCCTGTAATCGCTCCCGCTGCCTTTACGCAGAGGGGTTGGGTGCGAGGCTATCGCTTGCTTTCTGGCGGATGGGCGACCCAGCGGCACACAAGTCGAGACGTCCTCTCTGGAAATCATCTGCGCCTTTACGTGCGGAAGGTTTGGTGGTCGGCTATCGCTTGTCTCATGTGCCGATTTAGTTTCCGTTGGGTCGTGTCGCTGTTGCTTCGTGTTTACCTTCTTTCGGTTTTTGCTTTCTTTTCTTTGCGTTTCCCTTCGGTTTGAGTGCTTGACTCGGGTTCTTCGGTTTGCCGAGTTCGTAGGTAGTCCTTTTAGGTAGTTTGAGGTTCGAAGTCGGATCGCGGGCCTCCTCGTGGCGGACCTCGGAAACACTCGAAGGAGTGGCCAGACCGCGAACGCTTATCCGCATATCTTTGTAGAGTTGTACTTTTATATTCGGTAGTCCTGCAACAGAGCAATAGTGTGTGATATCTGTCTCGCGATTGAGCGCTTCAAGCGTACGATGTGCCTAATTGGAACTTACCGCTTATCTTGGGGATTGAAGGGTTTTTGGCAAACCAACGATGGCCTACCGCGTCTGCTTTTATATCACGTGACGGTCGAGATCTCCCAAGCGACCTCTGCCTGAATGAAAAGACTGGAGTTAAATACCTCTTTTTCCGGTCTGATCGCGGGGCACTCGTACTGACTGAGTGCGGCTCCTGATATCTGCAGTGCGAGCAGCAGCTCGTTTTCAACCTGCAACGGCTCCTGGTCGAATGCTGTATAAGCCACCTTGGGAACTGATGGAGGAACCCCGATTCGGGTTTCATACAGGCCTCGAATATGCAGAATTAGGCTGTTTTCGGAGGGGGGAAAGAGAATCGTCTGGGTTCCGCTCGCCCATTTGCACGACAGATACCCAAACGGAGCTTCTCCCTTCGCTTGCCGGCAAGATGCGTCCGCAGAAATCCGCATCCTCTTTAGCTTCTAGAATTCAAAAAACATAAGATTTCAACTGACTACCCAGTAAATGCACACGAAAACACTTTTTTATCTTTCTCCTATGCGGATTATGAACCAAACGATCCGCCTGCCGAGCCGTAATCCGGGATGAACGATCTTGGAGTATGAATCGAACCCCTCCTCCCAGCTCGATGCATCTCGGCTCTCAATACTTCGACCATCGCTTCGAGTTCTTCAACCTTCTCCTCCAATTCGCGTTTTTGTGACTACCACCGCGCAGCAAAAGAAGACATGGACGTTAGAGTGGAGCACACGGGGTAGAGCAAATCGAGGACAGCAACAAAAAAAACACGTACTTTGACCTCCAAATGCTCCGTCTCCAATTGCAAGAACCTCTCGTGGCTCATGATGCTGACAGGAGATTGATTTGCGAACGATCGAGAGTGGCGATGTGAACCCGTTGGGGAGATCGCGCGTCCCTCTGCGGAGCGAAGTAGTCGTCGCTGCTCACTACAAAGCCACGACACAAAGTGGTCTCGGTGAGCAATCGTCCTCGCTTCTCTTGTTACCAAGCGGAGGGATTTGGAGACGCGGATATAGGTATCCTCACTTGTTCAACTCTTCCAAAGCCTGATTCGACGCCTCCAGACTCTGCACTGTCAATTCCAGTTTCGCGTTATCGCTCATGATAGCTTGCATTCGCTCTTTCTGTTCGCGGAGTTCGTGCATCTCGGGTGAGTCGTCCCTGAATTAGCAGTCGTCAGCCTTGATAGGTTTGTACGAGAGGGCGAGAGAACCGAGATAGCTGAATACGAGGGTAAGCTTACCACATCATCTGCCGTTTCGTCATATCCTCTATCTTCTTCTCATACTCTCGAATTTGCAGAACTTTGGGCATCACTTCGTCCAATTGGTTTTGGAGGTTGAACCGTCTGGAGTGCATGGGACCAGGAATCAGTTGGATTTCTTACATAAAAGGGGAGGGGGCAAAGACTTACGCGTTCTCAGTTTCGTCCATAATAGCTCTCTGTTTCTCAACCATCCTCTAACGAATTCCCCACTTCAGCAAAACTGCAAACCCCTAAGAGCAAAAGGCTCCGCGTACCTTGGCTTCAATAACCTCTCCTCTCAACTCCGTGGCCTCGCTAGCCCAACTCTTCTTTTCCTCTCGATGCTTCGCCAATTTATCCTGCAAATAATCCACATACTCCTTTTGCTTCGCCTTCGCGGAAGCCGACTCCAGTTTCATGCTCTTCAATTCGTCTCGAGCCTGTTGAAGCATTTTGCTGGTCGCTTTGACGCGGTTGTACTGTGCAGATGAGGGTGATTGGTGGAGTCTTGTACATGAAAACATTGGACGACGACGACGACGACACTCACCAAGTTCTGCCTCTCAGCTTCCTCACTCCTTGCCACGATCCGGTCCCGATGCAATTTGCCCATATGGCTCAAATGCTGCTTCTTCAACCAAAGTTCGAAGTTCAACTCGTTCCTCAATAGCAAGACCTCCCGCTGCAAGCTCGAAATCGCATGGTGCGGTTCGACAGCCAAAGCTCCCACCCCGGACGACGGTATCGGAATCGGATTCAAAATAGTGGAGGTGACGTCCACCGTCGACCCACCAGCCCCAGCCATCCCACCAAATTCCGCTATACCTCCAAACGACTTGAACCGCAGCCGCGGAGAAGGTCCCATCGGAGGCGTCTGCGGTACGGACGAAGAGACGACGGGTGGGCTGCCCGGTTGGATCAAGGGCGTGTTCGGGTCAGATGTGCCACCGCTTTCGAAGTCGACGTAGTGCAATCTAGGAGAGAGGTGCGTGACGTCCGGGGTGTGGCTTTCTGATGAGGAAGACGTGACACCTCCGATGTGTTCAAGTAAAGGTGGAGACGTGATGGGTTCTACCACAGCGGATTTGAGTGCTACGTGAGTAGCGACGAGCTCTTGAATCGGCGGTGAGGGGTTGCGGTTCGTCGGGTCCCCTGCGGTTGGCGGTTCGACGATTTCGTGTTCGTCTCCAGGTAGAGGTCCCATCACACTCGCTGTGGATTCTTCCTTGCGTAGCGGCGGGGCAGCTTGTACTGACTTGAGCGCTTCCTTCGGCGTAGCAACTCCAGAGCCGGGAGATAACACCGGAGGAGGTAAGGCCAAGTCCACCGTCGTCGTGCTTGCTCCTTTGGTTCCTGACGCGCCACCTCCGCCATGCCTTTTGCCACCTCGGCCAGGTAGTGCGGCAGCAGCGTTCTTCACGTCCAAAGATATACATTGGGAGACCAATCCCGCAACGTCCATTCCGTCGGCGGTCCACCGAGTGTAGTCGCTCATCTCGGCAGCGCTGTCGAGAAGGATGATGGAAGGGTGAATGACGTGAGTTCGAAGAACGGGCTATGAGTTTCAAATTTTTGCGTTAATGTAGGGTATTACTAGACACGACCGGCGGTTTTTGCGTTACCTTGATTCTGGAGCGAACTTCGTCCTCGTCGATGATTTCGTCCCAATCGTCCGTGTACGGCGACTTGAGCCCAAACGTTTGCAGCATCTTTATGGGTCGTCGGAGGAATGACAGCACGGTTGTGGGCCATAGACCATATAGGAACTGGAAGTATAGCCGGGCGTCGGGCGCCGGCGCCGCAGCCAAGTCAAACGATGACTCTGGGGGTTTGAACGGTCAGCGAGAATACTTAAGTCACGCTTACCATCAAGACCCACCTAATCGAGTCCAGGTGACCTCAGAAGCAAGCTTTGGCGATCCAGATTCTCCCCCAGGTACTTCCGTTGCAGTATCGCTACCGACGAAGAACGTCGATGCCTCGCTTGTGGCTGACATCGGTGGCGGCAAGGTCATGGCTCTTTCCTTCCAGCAAATCACTCTGCACAATATGCTCAACAGCCTCGGTAAACTATCGTTGAGCACTTTAGGCGACCTCCAAGCCATTTGAGGAAGCATCATAATGAGGACGCTAATTCCGACGCTGACGAGGGTGGTAGAAAAGTCGAGCTGGAGTGAGGTTAAGAGGGAAGAGAAGAGTTGAGATTCGGCGAAGTCGCCGACGGAAAGCTCGGGGATGCGAGCTAGCTGACTTAGGAGGACCATAAGCTGAAGGCGAGAGCGAGGATTTTGGAAGGCGACGTCGAGTTGAGAGAAGAGCTCCTAAAAATAGCGACAGAAGGTGCGTAAGGAAGCGAGTTGAAACGATAGGTCGGTGACCAAAAATTCCTCCACTGACCTTGGGCCGTTGGATTGCATCCGCCAATAGTGTTTCCTCCAAATTTGCCTTCCAACATCTCTGCCTCTCCTGTTCGGCCTGGTCCATTGCCATATGCTCAATCATATCCTCCTTCGAGCTCTCATTAACCACGTCGAGAAGATACAAGTCCACCAACATTCTCCTAAAGCTCGCGGTCTTTGGGTGTGCGTCATCCGACAGGCCATGTAGAACCAACTCCTTGGCTTCTCGCACACTCTGTCGAGATAACTTGGGCGTTCGAAAGCTGCTCCTCAACACGAGGTCGAACCACGTTGTGATAACCGAAGATGGCGGTAGAACGGGGAGCAGGGCGTGAAGGGTGGACACGAACCCGGCGAATTGAAGGGTATTATTGATGTCGATCGAGGATGTTGAGATTTCTTGAAGGTATTCTTCGAGCTCCGCGACGGATTCCGGGGGTGGCTGAGATTTTGAGAATTGAGTCACCAGTGGCAGGCAGGATGAAAGCGTCGGATCACCGCCACCCGTGAGTGCTTGTCTCATTCGGGTGGCAATTTCTTGCGGAGGAAGGGCGTCTGATGATGCCATATATCCCTGATTGAATGTTTTCAGGGACTCTGGGTGCTGTGACGAGTAATCTTGAAGCCTCGCCTAAGCGGCGGTTTGCAAGACTGTGGTGGGTGCAGAATCACGAATGGTGTCGTGACGGTTATCGCATGGTGACGGAGATGTTCAAAGAGCTTATGGGAAAATCTATATCGCCGGATTCCGTGGAGCCCGTTTATCTCCGTAGCCCCTTTCTTCTCAGACCGACACACGAGCACGTTTGAAAGCCGAGGCGGTGCAGAAGCCGCTGTGGGTATTTGGACTGTAGAAGTCGAACAAAATTCCTGGTTGAGTGTTAATTCAATACGACGTCTTCGCTAGCAAACCTTTAAGTTGAACAAAGTATATACCTCTCACCTGCCTTTGTTAGTTCCGCAATGTATTGTCTCTCCCTTCTTCGTGGCGGACCAAAAATGATTACTAGAGCGGGTGGTCAGAACTTGCGACCTCTACGACAAGAGCAGCACACCTCTCCTCTGAGCTAAGGCCGCGCCCTCTGTGACTTTCGCGATTTAGAGTCTCGCTCGCCAAATATTGGACATACTACTTTAGCCAAGTATTGTCCTAATTGTCTCTCAGAGATTATATAGACACCCTGCGGTAGTGTACCTAACATAGACGATAGCCGATGTCATTTCAATGGAATAGTACGGCGCCCGAGTTCGTTGTAAAGCCCCGTTCAGCCGAAACACACCGATCCGACCTGACATTATATTACACAATATAATTTGATTGCTTCTGAGACATTTTTTAGCGATGTAGATGTCCATTTTCTCGACCTCGACGCCTGGGTGTAAGCTCAAGTTTCAAATGGACCACTGGCCTGAACTCCGTGTTATGATGATTAGGTAGGCTGAGGAGACTGGTGCGGGATCGTCACAGGAACCCGTCAAGGATGCGAGTGGACGTTGACTAGAGCAATTAGTTCATAGCGACATGTTCTATTCGGCCTGCTGTGGAGTGGAATATGGAGATAGAAGACACACCTGAGCATCTCTTGCCCATATGTTATCCATTTCGTAGCCACTGGTGGTGCAGACTCCAGATATGCCGATGAGAATAGGGGAAAGGGGAAGCAATAAGTATATTCTCTGGTATTTTCATGTTAAATATATCGCATCCGGCTTCCACATGGCTGTGTTCGGTCATGCCGCGATCTCGCGCAGTACACGCCTCGATTACGTCAAGAATAAGGTAGCAGCGCAAGTTGTCCAGCAAAGAACCCAAACAAATATACGTATCTAGCTCTATTGCGACCACTAGTCATAATTAAATTATTCCGCTACCTTTCGTCCAGGGGTGGTAGATCCGTGAACAAGGATTCGGGCTGGCTCCACCGCAGGCTGATTGGGCCAACAAGTGTAGGAACTGAGTCCGTAGAAGGCTCCTGGCCGTGTTGAAAAAGCCACATCTGATTTTTAGGCGTGATGATGGTCTTCAAATGCGGGCACTTCGTCTTAAGGGCTACTACGGATTCCATCCCCACCTCGGAGAGACCTTTAAGAAGGGAGGAATATTCAAATTCTATGCTCTGGAGTGACCGAAGGAGACGGCTAGGGTCCACAATCTATTATGACAACGTTTTAGCGAAAGAAGACTTGACGGAAATGCGTCTCGTACCTTTTCGAAGAAGTACTTTGCTGGTTGCACGCTCCGGTAGGGAGTCGTAGCATCTACCGCGAGATAAAGAGTCTCCATATTCGGGAAGAGAGCAAACACCTTGTCTAGGTTAACCCAAAACCACTCGTCACTAGACCACACCCGAATGGCGAGACGCCGAAGAGAAGACCGGATCGTGGCGGAACCGACTTTAAGTTTGAAGAAAAGACCATCTCCCCAGCTTGTGTTGAAGAGAGTCAAGCTTTCTAGACCGGGACTGACAGCGAGGAAGGAGATGGCCACCCTGGGGTCAGCTTGTAGGGATTTGAGGTTTGGGACGTCTGAAGGGAGAAGATCGCTTTCCAAAATCGATAAAATTCGTTCCGAAAGGTAAGACGATGGGAAGAACAGGTCCTCCAGTCGTGGCTGTGTCTGCAGTACCGCCCGTATCTCAGCCACAATCTCCTGTTCCCGATCTTCTTCTTCATATTCAAGTGACCCTAAGCTTTCGAGGTCATAGGTTGGGTCGGGGACCCAAGGAATTGTCAAACTTGTTAACTTCAGATTGGAGAGTAGATCGCGGAACCTGGAGAACGCCGGAGCTTTCATCCAGTCACCGAAGCCATCCACTGTTAAAGAGACTATGTTTTTGGCTAAGGATAAGGCCTCAACTCCGTCCGCCTTCAGCACGTCAGGGACTTCGTCGTGACATTCTCCAGAGCCGTTTGCCCAACTGACTTCGACTGTAAGATGACGAACGAGGAGGGCCAAGTCTGGACGAAGGATGAATGTTTCCAAAAGGCGAAGGGTCCTTCTGGGTAGACCCCATAGCATAATGGTTTCGTAAAGGCGCTGCTCGCAGATGGGGAGGAGAAATCGGTTGACCATGAAGTTCGGTATGGTGGAAACGGGTAGGTTGGAGATGATTTTCTGAAGGAGTTCGATGGGAAGGTCTAAAAGACGAGTGGGCTGTCCCGATACTGCGGCGACCTCAGATGAGTTGTTGCCATTCTTCTAGTTTTGGAACCAACGTATGAGCGAAGGTGCGGGTTCGTGGTGTTAGTTCCGCTGTTGCTCACCGTAGGATGCTCAACCAGAATATTCATGGGGAGTGAGGAGGACCCTAACGAGCGGTGAAGCACTAGAGGAACAAGCAGCGCCAGGTGCCGAGAGAAATGGTTGGGTGGGTGACGGGTTTGTGAACTCTTCCGTGAGGTGGGAAACGGCATTTTGCTGCGCCACGCGATCCACAAACCCTGAACATAGAATCGGAAACGAGATTACCCAAGCTTACCTCATTTCGTTCGGGGCTGGCAAATCCGTGGGCCGGCTCTCGCTCCACCTCAATCCGATTAGGCCATTGAAGTTCTAGATTCCAGAGTCCGGGAAGGGCATGGCTCTGGCTCGCTATCTATTGTGACGCGATTTAAATGAGCAGCAAACTGATGGAAATGCGGCTCATACCTTTCCGAAACATTCTCCTGGTTGCGTGTCAACACGAATCTCGAGACGTAGTGTTTCCTCATTCGGAAAGAGAGCTAAGATCTCGCCCAGGTTCGACCAAAACCACTTATCATCATACCACACGGGTAGAGCGAGGCGACGAAGTGTAGACGGCTTTACGACCGAACTCTTTCGAAGTTCCAAAATATGCTATCAGTCCAGAAGGTGAGGAAGAGGGTTGGGATTTCTAGATCCGAAGCGACTTCGATGAAAGGAATTGCACTTTTGGGTGGTGCTTTGAGGCCTTTGAGGCTTGGGGCATCCGAAGAAAGAAGAGTGGCTCTTAAAGTTGAAAAAAGTTAGTCGTAATAGTAGAACTATGAGAAGAGCAGGGTCTCCAGCCGTGGTTGTGCTTGCAACACTGCTCGAATCTCATCCGCTACTTCCCGGTCCCAACCTTCATAACGCCCGTGCTCGGGATCGTCGATTACATTGCCCGGACCGATGAATTTAGGAAGTGAAAGACGTGTTAACGGCATATTGGATATAACATCCGGGAGCTTAGCAAACGTCGGTTCTTTCATCCAGTTGCCAATACCCCACGAGTCCAAAAAGACGACGTTTCTGGCTAAAGACACTGCCTCAGCCCTGTTTGGATTGATTGTACCGGGATCCATTTGCTCCACCTTTGGGCCAGTAGAGCCAACTGAAGTTAATCGCCAGATGACATGATCTGCGACCGTTCCGTGTCCTCCTCCTATAAGTCAAGTCGATACATGAGCAATGGTGCGGTCGGCGGCGCGAGCTTTGATTTGACTGACAGGAAAGGGTCCACCAGCTATAACATCCATAATGGAGAGAAGAACTGGTTGATATCTTGCTAAGGAGTGGACGAGTCGAAGAGGAAGAAGTCCAAGTATATCGAGAGATATGATTCCAGGCAGCAGACCGCATTCGAACTCTACCTCGTGCCGTGAGAACCCGTGTTTTCCTGTGTCGCTCTCAGAGCTCATGCAACAGTCCCCCAAAATGAGGGGCGGACTTTCATAAATGAGTGCACGTGTTCTTCTAAACGAATGGATGAGCACGCTTTATGACGGCTAAGAGTGCTCTACATAGTCTCACTCGAAGGATGGAATCAGTAATTCGCTACCAAAAGGGCAGATCCAACGAAACCCGTTCATCAACGAATTCATTGTGAATATCTATGTCAGGACAGATTTGGGACAATTCTCCTCTAGCAGAACTCTTTCCAAACGACTCCGTAGATTCACTAGAGTGGCAGTCACGTTAGCGACGTTGAAATCCCTAGTATCGGAAAGAGTCTAGCTCACCTTTCCCTTGCAATTCTTGGCTTGAGCAGCGCGAGCCTTGGCTTGGTCGGACTTGGAGCAGGTCTTGTTGATGCAAGCGGTGGAACTCTTGATAAACTGTCGAAGCAAGACCCCCTTCAATACGAGAAAATAGCTTTACAGCTTGGACTTTAATTACCTCCCCGTTGTGGCAAAGGCACTTGAAGTCGGTCAGCCCGCAGCTGCCCTTGGGGGCCTTAATCAAGCATCCTTGAGCACACTCTTTGGAGGTGAGAAAACAGCGTCAGACCCTAATTTGCAGCGAGGGAGGGTGCTAGGACGTACTGGGGAAGTCGCCAAGTCCGCGGGTCTCAATGACAGAGGCGGAGGCAAACGCGGCGGTTATAGCGACAAGGAAGAGCGAGAAGCGCATGGTGTATTGTTAATACGAGCGGTGGGTTAAGAGAGGAGTGAGGTCGAGAGCGCGTCCGAGGAATGAGTTGCTGGATGAGATTTGAACGCTGGTTTCGTGGTGCCTTTTAAATCGTTGACACGTCCTTGAGCTCACACTTTCCGCAATAGACCCAAGTTCTATTTCTGGTTCCAACCCTCGATTTGTTGACATGGCGGTTGTTCATGTGTCTCGACAGGTCAGATGATTTTCGTCAGCCCATGGTTATGGAATGAATTCCAAAGCCTGTGAAGACATTGAAGTGGCCTGCTCAACGACCTGGCTGGCATTCGCTAATTCCATGGTCAGTGCTTCCAGGTCGGTGACCTGCTGACACTCCTCCTCATCGTGTTCGTCAGCGAGATCACGTGTCACTTGCGTGGGCAAATGCATTGGAGGACGGCATGCCAGCTTCTTGACGTGGACGCTCAAATCGGTAGCCGATTTACTCGTAACACGACTAGCCAAAACGACTGCCCCGCTTTGGCGAGACAGAAGTAAGGGAAGGGGTGTTTTCCCAGAGCTGGTGAACTAGACCGCGCTTCCCCGGAAGATTTCTCTGTCCGACCATGCGCTCACCGCCAAGCTTGAGAAACACTCGTGAAACTGCTACTGTAGGCGCGAAACACGAGTCAGCGATGGGCTTGCGCGCTCATGATACTGGGGCCAAAAACGAGCGAACGACTGCGAGGCGCACGGTTGGAGAACGTAGGGTCGTCGCCGTCCTCTGCCCGGCCGTCACTAAACGGTGGCAAAGTGGCTGAAATCGGATTGAGGTTTAATCTGGCGATTAGACTTGGCTAGTAATGAAGGTCATGGTGGTGAAGTACGGAAAGGGTTTAGGCGACTAGCGCCATGGCAGTTGAGCGAAAGGACTTTGCGTGCGCTAAGGGTCGACCACCGCGAGGCGATCGTATTGCCCGTCAAAGCTGCTCTGGGGGTTGCGTGCTATTCTCTACCTCGCCTCCCCTCTTTTCATTTTCTCCTCCACCTGGGCTCAACCTTTGCGCTCCTTCTCTCTTGCCTTTTCATGTTCATCTTCCGCTTCGGTCGTGTAAAAAATGGCTTCCCGCCACAGGTTCCCATGAACGCAGCTCGGGTTCATACCCAGTAGGATTTATATGCCGCTCTTGTATGATGTTTATTTTTTATATCGTCCATGAATGGCGTGATTGTAGCCTCCGTCTTCGTCACCGGCTACGTTGGCGTTCAGTCACTACATGTTGAATTGATTCGTGGTCGTGGTCAGGTACAGTGTCGACGAATTGTCTGACGTTTTGTAATAATAGACCCTTTCCTGATCATGAGAGGTAATATTGGATAGCAGGATATCTTAATGGGGGGCGCGAGATGGAAATGAACGCAACTCTTTTCGCCCCTTCCGCTGGGGTTTGGCGAAAGCGGAATTGACGTCATCTCAGTTGACGCCTTAATTCTATCTAGTCCATTCCTTAGGCCGGGTCGTCTTGTCCATAATCGCTCCACTCTCCATGAGCTAAAGAGTGGCCAAAGATTCCCCGCCGGTGGATGACGGTCGGACGCGGAGTTGTATAATGTTTGGTTCTTCGAGGCGTTCCTGGATTGCAATGTCGACCACCCCGATGACTATATTCCTAGCTGGCTCGTACAAATACTGTGATCAGATACCTTCTTTGGCATTAAAAATAACACTCTTATCCTGCTTGGGATATATCAGATGTGGCGAATATACGACGAACTTATGAATGTGTGGTTATTTTCGGGTGAACGCTTAGGATCGATCTTTGAAGGTTTGTCCGATTCTAGCTTAGATCGAGAGCGGTAGATAGATCTGAAGAAAGGCGAGCTGGAGTGGATGGGCTGTGTACATGTGACAGAAGCCGAACAAAGCGACGAATGTTCTGGATGTTTAAACTTTGCGCGCTTAGGTATGAGGGAGATGAATGACCGCTTTAGCCCAGAACCCACTACTTTCGCGATGATTCCTACCAGAAATGCGAAGCCCGTGTATTCTGCGGCTCTAACTCGATCGGAAGGGAATTAGATCCGTCCTCCGCATCTAGACAACTCCTGGACCACAGGCCTTCACTTCCCACACATTCCACAGCATTTCCCGCTTCCAGATGATTCCAATTCCCCCTTGTGCAAATCAATTCCACAACCCGAGACATCACAAGAGTATACGATGACTCTTTGAGAAATGAACACATCTGTTCTAGTCAGGATTTCTCCCAACCTTGGAAAGAGCGTGAACCTGCAAATGAGCTCTGATCGGTCTTCAAAGTCCATTTAACCCGCGTGAATCCTTTTCTCTCCCGTTTCTTTACCATCCCTAAACCCTTACACATTTCACTCTCTGACAAGATTCAATCATACCTGGCTTCGCTTGATATGGAGGACGGAACAAATCACCACCAGGACAACGCAGTGACTGCGGAACCCCACCACCAACCCACAGTCGATGTTGCCACCCAAGAGGAGAACCATGGAGCCGATGCGGACGCATTTTGTGGTCTAGGAGAGACGTACCTTGCTCAGTCGAGGTACAGAGACGCGGAGGATGCTTTCAGCAGA
This sequence comes from Tulasnella sp. UAMH 9824, assembly GCA_019633595.1. NCBI lineage: Eukaryota > Fungi > Basidiomycota > Agaricomycetes > Cantharellales > Tulasnellaceae > Tulasnella > Tulasnella sp. UAMH 9824. The sequence goes on from WSUI01000301.1 coordinate 18,962, forward strand.
GCGTACGAGATCTACTCTCGAACAGACAGCGACCAGGCCGGTGTGGGGAACGCGTTGAACGGCCTAGGAAGGTCCTACTTCGCTCAGTCAAGCTATCCAGAGGCGGAAATAAAACTGGGGGCAGCGCTCGAGCTCCACCATCGCATTGGAAACGACTTGGGTGTGGCGAACGCGTTGGACGGTCTAGGACACGTCTACCGTGCTCAATCGAGACTTCAAGAGGCAGAAGCCGCTTTCACGAATGCACACGAGATATGCTCCCGCAATGGCAGCGACAATGGTGCTGCAAGCACGCTCTATGGTCTAGGAGAGATCTATCGCGCCCAGTCGAGGAATCTAGAGGCGGAGAAGGCCTTTAGTGCAGCACACGAGATATACTCTAGCATCAACAGCCAAATGGGTACATCGAACGTGTTGATTGGTCTGGGGCAGATGTATCGTGCTCAATCGATGAATGAGGAGGCAGAGAAGGCGTTCAGGGCAGCACAGGAGATAAGCTCCCGCAACAACAGTGAAACGGGTGTGGCGACCGCGCTGTGTGGTCTGGGAGAGATCTATCGTACTCAATCGAGGTATCAAGAGGCGGAGAAGGCTTTCAAAGAAGCGCACGAGATATACTCTCGAACCAACGATAACACGGGTACAGCGACCGCGTTGGGCGGTTTGGGACAAGTCTACCTTGCTCAATCCATGTATCAAGAGGCGGAAAGGAGTCTGAAGGAGGCGTATGAGATTGACTCTCGCGTCGGCCACCATATGGGCGCAGCGAACTTGTTGGGCGTTCTGGGACAGGTCTACCTTGCTCAATCAAAGTACCCAGAGGCGGAGAAGACTTTAACCGAGGCGCACGAGATTCACAGTCGTTTCGGCAACCAGCTCGGTGTAGCAGACGCATTAGACGGCTTAGGACGGATCTACAGCGCTCAATCGAAGCATAGAGAGGCAGAAAGGAGCTTGATAGAGGCGCACGAGATCCACTATCGTATTGGCAACCATCTCGGTGCAGCAAACGCGATGGAGAGCTTGGGACAGACTACAGTGCTCAATCGAAGCATATAGAGGCGGAAAAGGCTTTGATGGAGGCGCACGAGATGTACTGTCGGATCGGGAACGAGCTGGGTGCGGCAAACACGGTGGAAGGCCTAGGACGGATCTACTTTGCCCAGGTCAAGCATCAAGAGGCAAAAAACGCCTTGAGTGAAGCGTATGCGGTTTAGTGTCGCATTGGCAACGACATTGGAGCGGCTCGTGCGCTTGACCACTTAAGAGAGATCGACGGTGCTCAGTCGATGAACCAGGCGGGCGGGGCTTTTAATGGAGCACGCTAGGTACACTTTCGCATTGATAATAAACTAGGTAGTGGCTTCGGACAGATCTACTCTGCTAGGTCGAGGCATTAAGAGGAGGTTCTATCAGTGACGTAAACTTCTATCATAAATTCGATACATTGCTAAAATTTCCCCGAGCTTCAACCTCAAACAGAAGCGAGGTAGATAATTCTTCGCGCAAAGTCGGGATTCCCTAAGTCAGAAAGGCTAAAGATACGCCCAAAGCTGAATTTGTAGCTCTCACCGAAAGATGGTAGGTAGGTTGCCAATAAATGGGCAAGGTCCCGGCGGGAAACTAGTGTGTCAACGGGTTCTACCGTCTACGTACATACGTAACATACATTTGTGAAGAATACGGTGCGACTTCTTGAAATGCTCAACGTAGATGAAGAATTGGTGTCGGAGAAGAGCTGGGATCACCTTGCGCTTCCAAGGCTGATCCCAGGCGGCGTAACCTTTAGCTTGATCAGACTTGAAGCGAGACGGTATAAAGAGGAACATGGCTACTATTCACCATTCATAAAAGCACTGTGCGGATATGGTACGGAGGAATCGATTGACCATGACGTTCGAAATGGAAGTACATGGCAAGATGGAGATGACTTGCTTGAGTAGCTCGACGGGGAGGCCCAAAATACGTGGGGATTCCGTCAAGTTCGTGCTAACTTGAGACGGTTCCTTGTCCATCTTCTCCTAATTATTTTCAAGTCAATAGGGGAGTAAGAACGCGGTTCGAGGCGCGAGCTTCAATTTTACTGACAGTAACAATTTTCTCAGTCAGCATTTTCATCACAGCGTGACGGAATGGAGATTCGGCCGAGATCTTGTGGGTGGTGAATGACTCGAAGATCGGGTATCAATTGAGGCGATTTGAGTAGGGTGACGAGTTTTTAGGATGCTCGATCATACCCTGTTTGATGACTGATTGGGAGCGTTGCAACGATGGGCAGTGGACTCATAACACTCTCCTCCGTGCCGTGGGAAACGGCCACTTCTTTGAGACCCAGCTCTCGAAGCGCGCTGTGCAGGGGTTTTGAAACGAGTGATGGTATGTGGTCTAACATGAGGGCAACAGATCATTAGTTACCTCATTAGGGCAAAGTTCTGTCAGGAGCAAAATAACCTCGTCGACGGGGCTATTACACGAGCTGGCCCATACTCTTGTATGAATTGGTGATCCTGGTGCGCTTACGTTTGTCAAGAACGCATAGGATAGCAAGGGCCGAGAAGGCGACTGTTCCATGAAGAACGCCTAGGTTTGTGGCATGATCAAAGGCCGAGTGCCTCGCAGAATGAGCAAACATGATTCCTAATTCTCAAACCTAGTGACTAGTCCCAGGGTCGCGGAGTAGTTCACAGAGAATTAAAACCAGAGAAACTTGTTTATTAATGAATTAATCATTAATATATATATATCAGTAAGCACTTGAATATATTCCGGTTAAGAGGAGTTGTTGAATGAAAACTGTTGATTTGCTGGGTCGGCGGTTATGTTGAGGAGGCAGGCTGGGTCAGTTGCATATGGAACGCTTCCAGCTCACCTCGCCCTTGCAAGTCTTGATTTGAGCAGTACGAACCTTGACTTGATTGGAGTTGGAGCAGGTCTTGCTGATACAGGCGGTGGCGCTCTTGGTAACCTAATGGAACGAGGGCCTTATTCATACGGTGCTGTTTTGCAGTTTTGCGTTTTCCACCCCTCTTGCGACGAGGGCAATTGAATTGGGTCGCCTTGGTCTGAGAGATTGGAGGCTTGCATCAGAGCAAACCTAAAGCGAGGAAGAGGACTGGGCGTACTAGGTAAGTCGCCGGTCGCGGTTTTCACGACGGGGGCGGAGCCAAGTGGTCAAAGCGCGGCGAGGAAGAGCGCTCTGGAGATTGAGTTGGGTCCACCTGACTAAACCCATCATCTTGGAGGATGAAAGCGCTGAGATTCATTTCTTGTAAGAATGCTTGCGATTATATCCGGCCCTTTATGGTGCGCCCTCGGTGAACCCGGTGTAACGATTGGCAACGGGCGTGTTGGATGAGTAGGTTTCTGCCCAAGATCGGCAAAGCTACCCCGACTAGTCCCACTCTATCCTGATCAATGCGTACGTTGTCCTAGAATGTTGGACTCGCGAAGCTTCTCGGCGGCTTCTGGTTGTCGACGGAGGGGCGACTGCGGGAGATGGAGAACGCCATCGGGTTGTTTGGAGTGTGAGAGAAAACGGATGACAACATCGTTCAGAAACCCATTCTCTCCCTAATCTAGCGTTCCTCCTCTGTCCGCCGCGTCTCGTAGCGGGCAAGAACTTTTGTAGTATTTCTGTAAGTCGATCGTTGCCGTCGGCGAGTCGTCGGGAAAGTCTAACCCAAAATTGAAAATTCGACTTTTCCTGGGGGTTTGTGTTTTTCGTGCCGTCTGCCGTCTCGTCTCTCCACCCATAGTTCTCCGCCCAGTCCTCCCTCATCCGCGCAAGGCCCCGGGGCCAGTCGACCCTCAAGTTACATCCCATACAAACTCCAGCCGTGGACTCCAAAGAAACCCCAGACTCGCCTACCAAGATGCCACCCCGAGGGAATGGGGGCCTCGATTTTACTCCTCTTGTATCCCACTTTGTCTTCCTCTTTACTTTCGTCATCGGATTTGCTGGATGGTGGACGGCCTTCATTGGTCAAGCCATTGCGACGGCTCGATGTGAGTGCAGCTGCATCCCAGCGCCTTTTCTACCGTTCGTTGCAATGCTGACTGGCGCATCCAACTTTTGTGTTCGGCCCGGCATCGTTATCAACCTCCTCGTCAAACCTATGCCATTCGCTCGTCCGACCATGATACCCAACCATGACCTGCAGTTGGAGACTTTGGTGGAGGAGTTGGCACTCTGTGGTTTGGAATTTTGTGAGTGCACTGCGGAGCGCTGAGCAGCCACCAACTTGAATACTCGCCATTCCTGTAGCCTTGAGCTGGCTCTCATATTAGCTGTAGCATATACACTTGCAAGCGACACCATTGGCATGCACAGACTTCAAGTGCGTTACCGCCTTTGTCGTTCTCCTGGGCCCTTCCGCTTACCCTGCTCCCCTATTCCCCCAAATAGTTATCTGCGTTCCTCGCGGTTGCGCTCGTCTTTTCCGTAAGCGGTACCAACGGTCTCTTTGCAGTAGCCATGTCACAGCAAGCCTTTGGCGCTGGCTGGCTTCTCCTGACCATCTGCAACATCATCTGGCTGTTGTACTTCACCGCGGAAGAAGACAGCCTGGTCTTCCACCTCATCAACACGGCCGGTGGAGGCTCGGGTGGGTTGACCCCTCCTTCACGCCACCGCCGACGAAACCCCTCCGTACACTCTGGCATTCAAGGCGGCGGTCCAATGAGGAATTCCACTTTGAACGGAGGGTACAACAGCGGTATCGGCCCCGGATATGGCGGCTCTCTCGGTGGTCCCGCTTCTCTCGGTGGTGGTCCTGGCACCAACATTCCCAGCGTCGCATTCGAGGATGGAAACAAAGCTGAACACGGTCTTTCATCCGGAACACCCAAGGCCGGCTCTTTCGTCGCGGGCGGAGCTGGAGCTATCGACACCAGGAGCACTAGGTCTACAAACCCCCCAGGGAGCATGCAAGGTGGTCAGAGTCCAAGGACACCATTGATGAGCGCAGCCATGGGGAGTATAGGAAGCGCCGGAGTGGGCGATCCCGACTCAAGTGGACAAGGTTTGACCAGTGGAGTAGAACCAACTGGATATGCATATCGCGCAAGAGCACTCTACGCCTGTGAGTAGCCTACACCACACTCTTTTCCACAGCTCGCTTACATGATTTATACCCCAGATACTGCATCTCCTGACGACCCCAACGAGATTTCGTTCTCTAAGGGCGAGACCTTGGAAATTGTCGATAACTCTGGCAAGTGGTGGCAGGCTAGAAAACAGGATGGAACGACCGGAAGTGAGTGTCGTACGACCACCATACCGCCGAATCACGCTGACCATTTATCTTTATCGTTTCCCAGTTGCCCCGTCAAGTACGTGTATTCCCTTATCCATTGCAGCTCTGATACTGACAAATCGGTTATTATGTAGACTATCTTCAAATAATCTAACCAGGGCACCTGATGCGCGGTCACACGTCTGCCCGTCAAACCTAACCCCCAGCTGTTCAAATCCGCAGATTTCTTTTCCTTTTGCACTGATACCCGATTTTCCGCGGACCAACCTCACCCGCGAACTTAACGAACACGCACGAAAACGGATCCTCACAACCACCCTTGTTGCCATTGTATCCTGCCTTGTTTTGTTTGCTTTTCTCCTTATGCATCTAACCTTGTCTCGGTCTCGCTCGCTTTCTCGTTTCTTTTTTTACTTCCGCCAGCTTGCGCCGGTTGCTCTGGTATTTGCTACCCTGCTGTATCATCATTTGATTAACCGTCAAATACACTTGCGTTATTCGCCGGCGAACGGAAGCCGCGGCGTGGGAGGTGCCTTACTCGTTTGTTGACGTCGTTTCCCACCTCATTATTCGCGCGGTTACCTTTACCCGCTTCATTTTCGAGCCTTTCTGGATGCGACCGGCTTGCTCTGGCAATCAACTATTTTCAGTATTGGGAATCAATGGCCGGGGATTGATTGGGTCGTTCACCCCAAGTCGGAGTATTTGCCACGTCAGGCAAAGAGCGTTTTCTCCGTCCGTTCTCTGTGCAGGAAGGGGATCGAAGCAAAACGACTACATCTCAAGAAGGTATCTGTCAACACCTCAAAACGCCCCAGAACCTTCCGTTCTTCCTGTTGCTGCCCCAAAACCAACATGGGTCGACCGAGCGCCCGCACAGATACGACCGTACCTTCAACTCACAAGAATTGACAAGCCCATTGGGACGATGCTACTGTTCTACCCATGTAGTAAGTGATCCTTTCGCTTAAAAAGTGTCATGGAGCCTGACATTTGAGGTCGTCCTTAGCTTGGTCCATAACAATGGCTGCCTACAACTTGCAATCCGCTCCTTTAGTTCCCCTCAAGTACATCGCTTTATTCGGGACCGGTGCCTTCATAATGCGAAGCGCGGGATGTACGATAAATGACATGTGGGACAGAAACCTTGACAAAGCCGTCGGTAAGGACTTGCCAGTTTCGTGTCAGTCCCGTTCAGCTGACGTCAGTTGGCCGGGTTAGAACGAACCAAGATTAGGCCTCTTGCAAGAGGGGACTTGACATGGAACCAGGCGTTTGGATTTCTGGCTGTGCAACTATCCGCGGGGCTTTGTGTGCTGCTTCAGCTGAATTGGTACAGGTGAGAGCGGGGTCTCCTCGCAGACGGTCCGCTTCGGCTAATGTCTTTCGATCTAGCATTGTGCTGGGAGCAGCCTCGCTGCCATTAGTCACTCTTTACCCTTTCATGAAGCGGATAACGTATTGGCCACAAGCCGTTTTAGGCAAGTAAACTATTCTCTTTCGTCTGGTGGAAGTAACGATTAACCTTCTCATCCTCACAGGACTAACGTTCAATTGGGGCACTATGCTCGGCTGGGCAGCCGTTGCCGGGGCGGTCAACTGGGCAGTTTGCTTGCCTCTCTACGCTGGGGGCGTGTGCTGGACTCTCGTATACGATACCGTCTACGCCCATCAGGTAACGTCCAACCCCAACAATGGTTCGAAGCCCTCTTACCGACTTGCTACCTCTCCTTCAGGATAAAACGGACGATGTGAAAGTTGACATCAAGTCTACCGCTCTCCTTTTCGGAGACCGCACCGTCCCGATTCTCTCAGCCCTCTCAGCTTCATCCATGTCGTTGGTTACTTATGCAGGGTACCTCAACGGTCAAGGACTCCCGTTCTACGCCGGGGTAGGGTTAGCCGGACTACAGCTTGCAAAAGTCCTCCGAAAGACGGAGTGGGATGATAGAGCATCTTGCTGGAACGGCTTCGTTAAATGCGGTTGGGTTGGAATATGGATATGGGCGGGTGCAGGTCTCGACTATGCCTTATCCATTAGCGGCCTTCTGTGACTTTTGTAGAGTACGCTGAGCTTTATCTAGACATATCATATTCTTCGAGAGGCGTATCAGCATTCTACGAAACGGGGGGGGGGATCAAATTTTCATGACTTCTGCCTCAGAACTACATGAGTACAGATGGAAATACTATTCTACACGTAATCATTCCGGCGTCTTGTCCGGTCTCCGTTCGACCGGCCTGGCTGGGCGGAATCTACGATAGGAAACAGTGACGTGCTGAAGAAGACCGTCTTCTCTCCTGGTGAGCCTGTCGATGATGTCGCTCTTGTAAACAAGAACGGATAGTCGTGTGGGCCTGTTTTGACCGAGAGTAAAGTCTTCCTGAGGTGGGTCTCCCCATCGTCTCCTGAGGAATTCGACTACCTCTTCAGTCTCCAGCTCCACGAGGCCCGGCTCCGGCATGTAGTCATGTGAGCCGATCTCAAGGGTCGTGAGCAATGGGCAAGGCCACCAGAGGTTATGCCGGGGACCCATAGGTTGCTCCAGGACGTGAAGAAGAGTAGTCGGATAGATGGGGTAGGCTATGCGAAGGGTTCGGAGAGACGATAGCTTGTGGAGCTGAAGCGAAGACAGATGATCTTGGAACTGTGTCGCAGCGAAGGTGATTTCGATTGTGAGGGGGACATGACGTTCCGCAAAGAAGCTAGAAACGAATTCCAAGTCCTCCGCTGGATGAACGCAGCCGAATTGAAGTTCAAGACCTCGAGCGCCTACGAGGGATTCTTCCGGCCGATCGGGCATTCCTGCCGTATGGATGGAAATCACTTGGTATGAAACCTCGACGGTCAACCCCATTTCGTACGAGAACGTGTCCATTAGGCAGAAATGGAGATGTGAGAGGTGGGTTTGAAGGATTGATGTGGGTAAGAAGTCGATCATCACGAGTCGATACCTTGCCGACCGGAGGCTGCAGAGGATCCAAGCCGCGACTTCCGTTTCCATTTCATTCATGCGGAGTGTTTGGAGATTGGGTGCACTGATGTAAGGGTGGTTACTTGTCTCTGGCTCCAAGTCATATATTGCGTCTTCAGATGGTTGAATAACCACCTTCTGCAATACCAACTCTTCCAACTCAGGAGCCGACAAGACGAGGTGAAAGAGTTGATCGAGAGATGGGCCCATGCGGGTTACACGCTCCAATTTGATGACGCGTAGTCTTGGTAATTCCATGGCGTCCCAATTCATTGGGACTGCTGTCAGGTGTAAAACTCGAAGGTTGGGCGCTCCTGGCGGCTCCACTGGATTATGGAAAAATCTGTTCCCCCATCTTCTAACTTCCAGTCGTTGAAGTTTAGGGAGATGTAGGATTCGGAGTGTGAAGATACTATCCGAGTACCGGTCAAGGCTGAGTGTTAAAGAAGCCCACCGATCGGCGTGGGGGAGGACTTGATCGAAACGGTCCTGGTGTCGATTTAACGCCCCATTGTCAACGTATACGTAGAGGTCACGGCCTCCCGACTTCTGGATCGCCCAAGCTACCCGTTGTTCTGAGAAATGAGTGCTGACGCCTTCGCCCCACAGCTCGGAGTGCGCCAGGACTTTGTCTCTCCACCACTTGCAAACTCCGGCAAGACTCCGTAACATATCATGGCCGCTTTCGGCAGAATCGCGAGCAGCGAGTGCCCAGATTCTAACGATGATCTCAGTAGGCAAGTTGTTGATTGGTGTAAGTGCGTTCCGAGTTTGAATCAGGCCAGAGAGGACTGTCTGCGCTCGGCCTTCGAATGCTCGCAGGCTGAGTCTGATTCTGTCTGCCATTTGATCGCATTCGATTCTCCCCATTGGCCCGGAAGAAACGGGGCTGGATCGATCGTAAAAAGAGGGGAGAGGAAAGGGTGTAAGCTGGAGGGACATCGGGTCAGACATTCGAAACTGCCTTACGAAAGCCCGTTCTCTTTCTCAAAACTGGCTATCAGAAGTTGCATCGCTTCGTCGACCTGCTGTGCTGCTGGAGGTAACATCTTGGGAACCGGGCCAAAGGTCGGGGTGGTCTTCGAACAGGGGGAGTGCCCTGAAAATCGAACAGTGGGAAACGTCAGGTCAGGCCCCAACCTTCCAAAGCAATACGTTTACACTCTCCACTCCTGAAGACGATATCAAGGAAACCCCAAATGGAGCCGGTAGTAAGAAGCATACAATCTCGAACTCTCAATCAATCTCGTTTGTGCTCCTCTCATAGCTGTTCATAGTGCGTTTGGTCTGCAAGGGAGCTTTGCGAACCACTCTGGCATTTTGGATTCGCCGGGTGTTATTCGACTCTTCAGCCACAAAGTTCACTTCACTATTGAATCCGGTTTCTCCGTGGATCCGGTGAAGTACCACCTCCTCTGCTGCGTGTGCTGAATGCTCTTCAAGATTTGTCTCTGCCGGGATTTTGGCTCTTCGTTTTGGCTTGCTGAACACCTCTCACTTAGGTTTTCCAACTTAAGGCTCGTTAAAAGATCGGGGTTGAACTCGGCTCCTGGTGTGTCAGACGAGTCCCACACTGGTTAAGTGACCAACCCCCTCAGCGCGCCCGTTCTCATTACGCTCGCCCCCAACGCCAAGTCGGGTTTATGACACCTCAATGTCTGAAGAAGATCTATTTACTTTGGCAGGCTCTTTAAATGCTTGGCAAGCGGTTGCAATTGAACCAGGCGACCTCCAATCAGATTCCTAGCCTATAATTCCGAGGATGTGACGAATGCGCTTCTCTGGCGATCCTCACTCGTATATCCCCTTTTCTTGCACTTTTTCGATCTCCGACCGAAGGCCGAGCTTAGTGGATTGCTCTTAAACGAATTAGGCGGCGATCTTGGCAGCCGAACTGGTTTGTTCATTGGGACTGCTCAACCAAGCGGTAAGGTATAAAAGGCAGATTTACAACAGAATGACCCTCTCACATCGCTTTTCGTGGTGCATTGCTTGGCATGAAGCTTAACACGTTCTCGAGTCTCTCTATCGCTTTTCTCGGTGCCAAATCCGCTCTCGCGGTAGCCGAATGGGGTAGCTTTGTCCAGAAACTTGATTATTTGACCTGACACCGTCGTTTCTTCGAAGGTCAATGTGGTGGAGCTAACTGGACCGGTACGCTCTAGCATTGATATATATTGCTATAAGTATTAACCTCCGGTTTAGGTTCCACTCAGTGTGATGCTGGTCTCACTTGCGTGTACCAGAATGACTGGTTGGCGTTTCTCTGCACGCTCTTCGACGAATTGAGCCCACCTACTACCGTGCTAACAGGTATTCGCAGTGCTTAAAGGCTAGTGGAGCCACCACCACCACGACAACGAGGACTGCTACCACCACCAACGCAGGTTCAACCCCATCGCCAACAGGCTACTTCACGAATCCTATCAAGAGCTCGAACGGCTCCGACCCTTTTATGGTCTATGACGGAGGGTACTACTACCTTATGACCACTACCTGGAGCAACCTTCAAGTGAGTACCTGCTTGTGACAGGATTGGCCGAGGCTTACAATCTTGCAGATGACCCGCGCCACGACCATAGCCGGTCTTAAAACTGCCACGCCCAAGGTCTTGTGGAGCAGAGATAGCGTTGCGTCGCGTTGCTGCGGCTACTGGGCTCCTGAAGTTCACAAGGTCGGTGGGATAGGCCATATTATCCAGATATATAAGACCTCGTCTGACTCAAACTGCGTTACAGATCAATGGAAAGTAAGGAAACGACTTCTTGTTCTTTTTTTTTCCTTTTCATGACTAACGGTCTACTCCTAGCTGGTGGATCTACTACACTGCAGGTGCTGAAGGAACGATGGACTATCAGGGTGTTCACGTCTTGAAAGGTGAATTTTCGTCATCAACACTTAATTTACTGTGAGCTGACTTATTAATTAGGCGGCGCTACGCCTTGGGATAGTTATGTGTACCAAGGTCGGTCCTGCTGCCTCGATGCTACCGTCGTTGGGCCCCTCTGATCCAACGTTGCTGTGATCTTCAGGTCAACTCAAACCACCTAATGCTCCCAGTGTATGGAAAATCGACGGTTCAATTCTTACTATTAGTGGCACAAACTTTCATCTTCTCTGGGAATGACGCAGCAGGCCAGTCGCTCTTCATCGCTCAGATGTCAAACCCCTCCACTGTCGGCAACCGGTACAGTCTGAGCCAACCGACTCTGAGCTGGGAAAAGGGAGGATGGACATTCAACGAAGGTCCTGTTGCTTTGTATCACAACGGAGCCACCTATATCACCTATTCTGCCTCTCTTTGTGAGCGAATTCTGTCGGCTTTCTAGAATCCGCCCAGCACGGGACTGACGACCGAGCGACTGCCTTTTTGCCGCGTAGGCTCAACCGCTAGATATAGCTTGGGCTTACTCAAGTATCTGGGCGGAGATCCTCTTAACAAAGCAAATTGGCAGAAGTCCGGCCCTCATGTTACCTCCGCCAACGGAAACTACGGTCCTGGCCACAACGGCTTCGTTACAACTCCTGGAGGGTAGGCCCTACCTTTTCTCCGAGGTCCAGTATTAATAGTGCTCGGTTAACAACTAATTCTTCAGGGTTACCTACCTGGTATACCACGCGACGTTCAATTCTGCGGGTGACTGCGGAGGGAATCGCTATACCTTATGTCTTGGGCCTCGGACGGCATTACACCCATCTTCCCTGTTCCAGCTAAGGTTGGTACTCAGATCCCTGCGTACCCTTGATCGGCGTACTCTTTGCTGCGTCCGTCTGTCGAGAGAATAGCAATCTACTGGTTCTTTGCATGAGAACGTTTAAAAGACTCCATCATTTCGAATGTTGTGAGCTTGGATCCAAGCCTGAGCTATTAAGTTATGCATAGCTTCTCGCACGTACCTCGAGCATCGCACGTACCCCGAGCATCTCGGGCGAAGGAAGGGCACGAGATTCGCGGCGAGCCGGTGGAATAGTACAACGGCCATCGCAGTACAGTTTGAGAAATTCAAATGCCAACTCATTATCCTCCATATGTATGCGCCGGAGACCTTGGAGATAATAATATATCCAAAGATCTGTCGGTTGCTTCAGGCGCTACTTTGCCCACAACAACTGCTAAGGCGTTATCCATGTCGTGTGAACGTTAAATAAACCATCTTGAGCAAACGAAGTGAATCTTGACACTCAAATGGTAAGCATAAGCTAATAATAATAATAATAATAATAATTAAACCTCCGTGTCGCGAATCTCTTAGCGGTGCCAAGGGACTCCGGAACATAAGCACCGACAAGCCGCCGACGGGGGTACTACAACGCTTCCACAAGATCGCGCATAATCACACAATTGTATGTTAGTGATAAACCTTGTCAGGGCAGGCAAGATGAAGTCCTCAGCTCCTGGGGTGCTGAGCTGGAGAGTGTTGGATGATGGTTGTCCTCCTCTGCGCTAGTGTGGAGGCTATTGTGGTCAATAGGTTGGACTATGAACGGGAAGGGACGAATGAGTGTTCAATTATAAACCAGCAAAAGTGCAGGCCAACACGAGTGAGGAGCAACACTGTGGCGGAGATGCCCGGATGATCCCAGTTGCTTCAGAACGCTTGGTTAGGAGTGCGCCGCCTCTCTGCACCAGCAAGTATAATCATAGTCCCTGGATCGCAGTGTATTTTGCACAAGAGCTAGATGTCTGGGATGAATTCTGGGAATTGCGGTCGGCTCACAATGAAATGAGCGCCAAGTTCACCGAGGTTCGCCAGAGGTATTCTGTCTCGAAGAGTACCCAGTGCTCGTAGCATCGTCGCCGCTGCATATCCTACTCAGAAACCGCTCTGGTTAGACGGGTCGTGGATACGACGGTAGCCAGGAAGATTCTCGTCCAATGGATTACGGCTCGATGGTGTGTGAGCGCCCATGCCACAGGGACTCAACGAGAATTGAGAAAGCTCAAGACTTTGAGTATATAAGGCATTGATAGATGGATCAGACTACAGTGCATCTCCTGATCCGGCGGCAGTCCGATTCCTCCGGAGGTGAAACTGCTACAAAAGCTAATGGGCGTATCGGAAAGTCCGCCGAGCGCGAAGCTGAAGCAACCAACCTAATATTGAGCTCAAGGTTCCTAGTGTTCGGCGAGTAAAAGTCCGGCTAACCCCCGCCGCTCGACGGCTTCCTTAATCACAAGACATCGGGAGCCTTATTTTACCACGAAGTAGCCATAGAATGCATAATTAAAAATCCGTTCGGGCACCAAATGGAGTAAACTCAGCGACATGCTATCATCTCATTATTGGTAGTAATATGCCTGATCCAGAGTTAGGAGTAGAATCGAAGAACCTTGATATGCGGAAAATTGAAGCCGAACTCAAATCATCCCGGGCCAGAAAACAGTATAAAAGCGCGGTTCTCCTGAAGGACGGAGCGATGCAACCAAGTTGCCAGTCGCCTTATCATCAGCATAATGGTCTCCTTCACTTCTCTCCTCCTTGTCTGCACTGCTACTGCTTCCGTCTGGGCCGCTCCTAGCAAAGCCAAGGAAAAGCCTGAGCTCGCTGCCCGCCAGTCTCTCACTCTCACCACCAGCCAGACCGGCACCAACAACGGTTTCTACTATTCCTTCTGGACGGACGGCGGTGCCGCGGTAGTCTGCACCCTGGGGCCCGGCGGTCAATTCAGTGTTACCTGGTCGGGCAATGCTAGTTACTGGATCTGCGGTAAGGGATGGAGCCCAGGGTCTGCTGGGTAAGATCCCACCGAATGGTAATCATTTCCAATGAAAGTGTGCAATACTATTTTATCCCGTCTCGTCACAGAGCTATCACGTACTCTGGCAGCTACAATCCCAACGGTAACAGCGATTTGTCTGTGTACGGTTGGACTACCAACCCTCTTGTCGAATATCGCATCGTCGAAAACTTTGGCACCTACAACCCCTCCAGCGGTGCTACAAAAAGGGGCAGCCTCGTCAGTGACGGCAGTACCTACGACATCTACCGGTCCACCAGTATTCAGGGTACGACCCCCTTCCTGCAGTACTGGTCTGTCCGTCGGAGCAAACGCACTGGCGGAACCGTCACCACTGCCAACCACTTCAACGCCTGGGCCGCCTTCGGAATGCAATTGGGTACCTTCAGCTATCAAATCGTCGCTGTTGAGGGGTATGGGGGAAGCGGCTCGGCTTCGATCAACATCTAGGGCTCCGGGAGGAATATTGCATGGAAATCGGATCCGGTGGATAGAGGCTGTCTAGGAGGTCGATCCGGCTTCAGAATATCCGAGAGTCCGTGTTTATCTGTCAGGTGCTAATAGAAAGCGCCACGACTCCATAGAAATTGCTAGAACAAGCCTGCTTATGTGCAGGGGGAGTTCTTTGTTTACAGGTTTTATTTTACCCTTAGATCTTAAGTAACCGATTCACATGGAACTTCGTCAGGAATCAAACCGCATCTGCGGAGAGGAGTAGTCAACAAAAGGGGATTGCATAATGACCTATATATATGGACACCCCCCAAGTTGCAATGGGTCACCTGGAGCTGTCCCATCCGAGGGTCTCACGCCATGCATGCCGTACGGGACTGCGCCTTAACATTGCATGACGTATCACGGTGTGCGATGTGGACCATA